>CAJHZI010000193.1:490000-580000 GCA_905160935.1 Enchytraeus crypticus | reverse complement strand
GGATCTCCCATCACAGGATACCTGGTGGAGCGTCAGATGGCGAGGAGTGGTCGATGGACCAAGATCACCAAAGATCCAATCTCTGAGCGAGAGTTCAAGGTCATGGATCTGACCTCTGGATCTGAGTATTCGTTCCGTGTGGCTGCGGTTAACGTGGCAGGCACTGGAAAACCATCTGAGGCGTCAGGGATATTTACTGCTAAGGTTATTGTTTATTGTTTTAGAATTATTTGTTATCTTTATTTATGATTGTTGACTAAAAGATGTGTGATGCATGTTATGAATTTTAAATAAATTGTTTATTGTATTTAAATGTAATATATTACTTTAAATGGTAATAAAAAACACTTTCCCCCTTATGTGTTCTTTGAATACAAACACGTTCTGGAAATCTTGTTACGAATATGAGAAGCTATAATATTGATTGATTAATTAATTGATTGATTAATTAATTGATTGAATGATTAAGTAATTGAATGATTAATAAACTGCGCGACAGGTGAATTAGTAATTTGATGATTGATTGGTAGATTGATTGACTAGATTTATTGATTGATTAAGAGATTGATTGATTTATTCATCGATTGATTAATTGATTGATTGCCTGACGTGTTGATGGATTGATTAAATGATTGATTGATTGATTCATAGCCTGATTGATTGATCGACTCATACAGGAGGCTTTTGACGTCCCAGGCAAGCCGGGCACCCCCGAGGTCTCTGAGCTCACGGAGGACTCGGCCTCGCTCGCGTGGTCGGCCCCTGACTCTGACGGGGGCTCGCCCATCACCGGCTACCTCGTCGAGCTGAGGGGCTCTGATGGGAAGTGGAAGGCCGTGAGCAAGGGAGAGAAGATAACGACACTTACGCATACAGTCAAGGGTATAAAGACAGACACAGAAGTGACGTTTAGAGTGATTGCTGAGAATAAGGCTGGACCAGGTCAACCATCAGAACCTTCGAAGCCTCAGAAACGTGGTGCGTTGTTATTGAAGTTTAAGTAGCTTAAAATTGGTATTTTCTTTTTAGCAAATAAATACGGGAAAACATTTATTAAAAGGTGGTATGTTTTCATTTTGTGGCAGTGCACAAGAATATATAACTGTAGCAGGTTGTAGCGTGCTTAACGTCAAGGTTCAAAAGCACAAGGCTTCTCTTCAATACGACTCGTCAAACTCGAGCTACCGTCACAAAGATTAAAGTAACAGTAAGTGAAGGTAGAACTAATGAAGATCGACAGTAATGGAGATAGAACTAACAAGTCGATTGTTGTTATTAACTTTTATACCGCAAAAAAGTGATGTGTTTGTTTTACTGTATAGGACAACAGAATCTTATCATATTATAAATATCCAGACTAACATTCGGGGTTCCTTAAAGATCTAGCGAGCATAACACTGGAGAAGATTGATTGATTGATTGATTGATCGATCGATCGATTGATTGATTTATTGATTAATTTACTGACTGACTGGTTGATTGATTGATTAATTGATATGATTGGTTGCTTGATTTATTGATAGATTAATTTACTGACTGACTGACTGACTGACTGACTGACTGACCGACTGACTTTCTGACTGACTTTCTGACTGACTGACTTTCTGGCTGACTGACTTTCTGGCTGACTGACTTTCTGACTGACTGATTGATTGATCGACTGACTGACTGACTGACTGATTGATTGATTGATTGATTGACTGATTGACTGATTGATTGATTGACTGATTGATTGACTGATTGACTGACGGACTGACTGATTGACTGATTGACTGACTGACTGACTGACTGATCTGATTGATCTGACTGATTGATTCAGATGTAGCCTCAGGGTTCCTGAAGGACCTGGAGAACGTAACTCTAGAGGATCTAGACTTGGAAGCAGTCTTCACTTGTGAGGTAGCTCAGAGCGGTCTGAAGCCTGAGTGGTTCAAAAATGGCAAGCCAATCAAAAAGTCCGATAAATACGACATGAAATCGACCAATGGTACACATTCTCTCATTGTCAAATCCTGTCAGGCCGATGACGTGGCTAAATACTCGGTCAAGGTCAACGGCATGCAGTCTGCTGCCAGTCTAGAAGTCAGAGGTTCCTACGCTGAACTATTTAATTTTTATGCTTTATTTTCCCGTGTTGTGTCCGGTTTGTTTGAAGAATTGACTAACCGGTGACTAGACGTGTCGTAGAAGGCGACTAGAGCACTAAGATCCATACCAACGTCAGAAAAGGCATTCGGTTGGTGAGCGCCTACGCTCCAGAAGTTGCTATAAAAATTTAAACGAATGGAAAAGTCTCAAATAGGGGATTGACTGATGATATGATGTAAGACAGAGAGGATTTGAAACAGTCTATTCGTATCCCGACCCTGATTAAACTGTGATTCAAGAGAAGGTGATGATGATGATGAATAGTACTAATAAATATAATAAAATGAAGTTACTGTAATATAAATATATAACTAATTTACTGTATCAACTCCTACACGCGCAGTATCGCCACGCTTCGCTAAGGACGTATCGGAACAGACGATCAAGCTGAAGACGGGAGAGAGCAAGACACTCGAGATACCCTTCAGCGCCAGCCCCCAGCCCAAGATCACGTGGTTGTTCAATGCTGGCAAGCTGCCAGATCCCAAGAGATTTAAGACAGAGACCACGCCCATCAAGACGACGATGACGATGAGCAAGGTGGTGAAGAAGGACGCTGGTAGATACACGGTGACAGTAGAGAATGACTTGGGTAGATGTGACGGTGTCGTTAACCTCGTTGTTATAGGTGAGAGATAGTCACTTCCTAATCTCTTTTTTCCTACTAATCTTTTCTTTAGAAACAACTTCGTTGGATTTCCTTTTAAATTGAAAAACCACTTCTTTAGTATAGTATCTTAATTAAAAGCTCAATTAATTAAAGGCTCATTTCAATAATTATGTATATTGATCAACATGTTTGATTGCATATCTGTATATCGTTCAATGCATCATTTTGTA
Organism: Enchytraeus crypticus; assembly: GCA_905160935.1. Taxonomy (NCBI): domain Eukaryota; kingdom Metazoa; phylum Annelida; class Clitellata; order Enchytraeida; family Enchytraeidae; genus Enchytraeus; species Enchytraeus crypticus. The sequence continues at coordinate 577,012 of CAJHZI010000193.1, read as the reverse complement.
AAAAAATTAATGATCGATATCGTCGATATCGAACTACATGTATGGATAAGGCTTGTTTTATTGATAGACTGTTTTATGTTCTATTTCTTTCTCTTTTCCTCTCTCCTTCTATAGTGTTCTGCCCAGCGGCAGGTCCATGGTACAATATCCTGCTCTTGAATCAGTGGTCACGCCTCACAGAGAGCACGGTACAGAGCTAATACCTTCCAAGAAACATATGTCTTACCTGTACCCTATGTAGCCAATTTGTTTGGGAAAAATATGGCATCTGAGGTGGTTTTCCGTCTCCTTCCTCAGCGTATGCTTTCTCGCCTCTTGCGACACTTGCTGTTAAAGCTGGTAAAGCTAACGTTAACGTCAGTTTCCCTACTCAAAAGCGATGTCAGTGACGGGAGAACCCAGGATTTGAACCCTGCACACACTGATCCTCGGTCGAATATCTAACCGACATCGCCACTGGCTGTTAACGGTTGGTCTGTTCATCAGTGTCCCGGACACAACACGGGAAAGTAATTTATCGTCGTCTTTATTCGCTGATGAACTCTTTGTGTCGCTGCAGACAAGCCTGGACCGCCCCAGGACCTGCAGGTCACTGCGGTGACCGAGAACTCCATCGGCCTCAAGTGGTCGGCCCCTTTCGACGACGGCGGCTCTGAGGTGATCCGCTACGTGCTGGAGAAGAGAGAGTCCGGAAAGAAGTCCTACAGTGACGTCAGCAAGCCCAAGGACACGGAGGTGAAGGTCGAGGTCAGTCAGGTAGGCGTGGCCTGGGTGTTTAGGGTGGCAGCTGAGAACGAGTGCGGGGTGGGAGATTTTGTTGAGCTGGATAAGCCCGTGACACTGGCCGGTGGGGCGGGTGAGTTTTTAGTATTTATTGAATTATTTATTTATTTAGTATTAAATACTTGCCTGCAGTGCAACTTTGAAATTCAATATTGCAAGAACAACTATTTTTACTTTATTTTTTAATTTTTTTCTCTTTAAGAATTCGTGAAAGTGTTAAGTGTTGTTAAATAGTGTTGTTTACCGAAAAATTGTAAACCATCACAATGGAAATTTTTGAGTTTACGTAATCTTTGTGATGGTGTCTATTTTGTGTCGAGTCGTCTTGAAGAGAAGCTTTGTGCTTCTGAACCTTGACGGTAAACTAGTTACAGGATTAAATGTTTGAATCACATCACAACACACAGTACATCAATTTCAGAGTACTTAGTACTAGTAAACAATATAGAAGAAAAGTATAGTTAAATACAGATCAGGGAAACTAATACATGCAAATACTGGGCCATCAAAGAGGGTGCAAGGGATATCTAGACATCCTATCTGTTACATACCCTATCTCGTTTAAAGCAGTCAGCATTCGCTCTTTCAATGTGATCTACAATCCAAGTATTAACCGGGCCTGACATAGCTTAACTTCGTTCATAGGCGCACAGCTTAAAAAGCAAGTGCGCTAATTTCCGCCCCAACGTTTCTTTGACTTTTATTAATCTGTTTTTCCACACAGCACCACCTGGTGCTCCGCTCAGCGTGGTGGTCCCGGAGACGACCAAGGACTCGGCGGTGGTGGAATGGAAGCCTCCAGCTGAGGATGGTGGAGCTGAGATCATTGGATACCTAGTGGAGCGAAGTCAGGTGGACAGCTCCAGATGGATTAGAGTCAACAAGGAACTCGTCAAAGATCTCAAAGTTACTATATTCTCTTTTAGTCGTCCTTTACTTAACGTACGGTTATCTAATGTACTGTCATCATCATCGACGTCCCTGATATTGCCTTATGGCGAGGAACTGGACGTTAAATTCTTATCGATTGATTTGATTAATCATCATCTTCCCTTGCATCCCAGTTTAACTAGGGTCGGGATACGAATAGACTGTCTCAAATCCTCTCCGTCCTACATCATATGAACAGTCAATCCCCTATTTGAGACTTTTTCATTCTTTTAAATTTTGTAGCAATTTCTGGAGCCTAGGCGCTCACCAACCGAATGCCCTTTCTGCATAGATCTATTCACATTTCATGTTAGGCCAACTCTTATATTAAGAAATAGTAGAAAAATGTGGTGTTTTTCCAAAAACACTAGCATTTTATTCATCATCATCTTGCCTTAGAAAAGGTTTAACTAGAATCGGGATACGAATAGAACTTCATTTCTACCTGGTTGGTTTAAATCACGGTTGGTCTATTCTTCAAGCAACCTGGACACAACACGAGGAAAACATTTTATTAAATAACTATAATTTTGTGTTTGAAGGTCACGGCCAAGGAGCTGATAGAGGGCAACCAGTACGTGTTCAGGGTCACAGCTGAGAATAAAGTAGGTCAGGGACCGCCCAGCGAAACCACGCCCCCTGTCACTGCCAAAGATCCCTGGAGTAAGTCTTGTCATGTTCTCTCTTTAGTTTGTATTTTTATGCATGCATGATGGGTGATCAACTAGATAGGTTTTCTTAACCTCTTTGACGGCCTAGTGTGTGTGCACATTGACGTCCCTGACATTGCCTTACGGCGAGAAACTGTACGTTATATTATTTATTTTATTATTTATATTTGAGTGTATTTTTAAAATAAAACATAGTTCTCTCTGTCTGTCCTCTCTCTCTCTCTCTCTCTCTCTCTCTCTCTTTCTCTTTCTCTCTGATGTCTTTCCGTTATTTCCAACTTCTTTCTCTACATATTACTGCACTGCCTGTTGGCAGGTCCATGGCATATAACTACTATGCAACTAAATATAGTATAAATACTAAATATTTCTATCATCTGCCTTTCGATTCATATCAAGAAATGAATTTGTTATGAAATCATCCAACATCCAAGTCTCTGTATTTCTCTAAACTTTTTTCCTTCCATTCTTCCCTCAATTACACAGTTCTTCTTTCTATTCCTTATGATATCTATCATTTATGTATTTATAGATATCATAAGGAATAGAATAGGGAATTCATTATTTGGAATATGTTGCATTCTATAAAATAATTTCTCTTTTATTTCAAATATTTTCTCTTCTCTGATATTATCTGTTATTTCCTGCTATGCACTACTTTACGTACTGTTTCATCTGTTGTTGTGTTTGATAATTTCACATGTTATTTCTACTCATTAAATTTTAATGTACTATTGGATGGATAATATTTCAATATAGACATTAACTTCTGCACTGCCAAGTGGCAGGTTCATGGTACATATTCATACTCAAAGTCTGCTTTCTCGCTCCATAAGAGCACTCCTTAGATCAACAAGTTAATCACTTCACAAAGTTTATGCCATATCCATACCTAATGTAGCCTATAGCTTGGGAAAAAGTATGGCTTCTGAGATGGTTTCCCGTTGTCTTCCTCATTACATTGACACTAACTAGTAACTGATTTATCGTTGAATTCTAAAAGAACATTAGCCAGTGATTGATTCATCGTTACTTATAGATAAGCCGGGTAAACCGGACGCCCCTGTGATCAAGGCGACCGGTAAGAAGGACGCCACGCTGACGTGGACGCCACCCATGGATGATGGGGGCACTCCTATCACCCACTATGAGCTGGAGATGAAGAGTGAGACAGAGATAAAGTGGGTCAAGGCGCATAAAGATGTAATCAAGACCACCGAGTACACAGTGAAGAACCTTACTGAGAGCAAGAAATACGAGTTCAGAGTGGCTGCTGTCAATAAGGCTGGCGTAGGTCCAATGTCGGATCCATCTAAACCTTCTGCTTCCAAAGAGGCTGCGGGTTTGTTGTTTAAATATCAAAATTTTAATGTTTATTCTTACTTATTTTAGAAATGAACTTACTTATTTTAAAACTTATTTTAAAATAAGTAAAATAAATCTATCAATCCATCAATTAATAAGAATTTAACGTCCGGTTCCTCGCCATACGGCAATATCAGGGACGGCTCATATACATGAATAAGCGGTGTAAATACACAAATAAATTAAAAAATTAAAAAATATAAAGAAATACTTCAGGGCGTTAATATAAATACTGAAATAAATAATTAAGTGTTTATGTAAATACTGAAATAAGGGCTAATATAAAATACTAGAATAAATATGATTTTAAAATGTTAAATAAATATATATATAAACATATTTAAAGAGTAAAATAACTAAATATAAAATATATAAAAATGTTACTTCTCTTTTAGTCGCCAGAGCGCCTAAGCTGATCCGTGAGTTGGAGGACGCCTCAATTCTTTCCCCAGCCAATCACACTCTGTCCTGCAAGATGGATCTAGGAGAGCCTGCCGGTGACGTTCAGTGGTTCCGGGACGGAAAGGAAATCCACAAGAGCAAGAAGTACTCCATCACTGTGGAAGGAGAGACAGTGTCGCTCGTTATTAGCGGATCCGAGGCACTGGATTCTGGAACTTACAAGTGTGAGGTGAAGAATAAATTAGGCAAGGCTGCTACAGACTGCAAGCTTACTATAAATAGTAAGTACACTGTCTTACCCCTGCTACATTCTCTCTCTTTCTCTCTCTATAATATATATATATATATATATATATATATATATATATATATATATATATATATATATATATATATATATCTTCTCTCTCTCCTCTCTCCCTCTCTCTCCCTCTCTCTCTCTGTCTCTCTCTCTCTCTCAATGCACTGCTTTCTGGCAGGTCCAAACAATCCTGTTTACCCAACCCTTACTACATTACTAATTTTAAATATTACTGTTCTTGTGAGGCTTTATTTTCGTGTATACGTGAAGAAATGCCTTGTTCATACCTAAGGTAGGCCTACGAACACCAGCGTCGGGTATCATTTAGAGAGACAAAACCGACTTTAAGGTTGATTGCAGCCTCGTTAAGCTTAGTTATCATTAAACTAGCAGGCAGGAGCGGATCAAGAAATATTTGGGGGAGAACAGAACATGTTTATCAGAACCCTTTTAAATCATGCAACCGTTCTTTAGCTTTTGAATAACTGAAATGATTGACTATGATCGCCACCCCTTGTACCGTAACAGACAACTAGTAAACGTAATTTTAAATTATTTTTTGTTAAAATATGACGCAGTTTTCAAGTGTAAACAAATTGCACAAAGATTTCGAAGAGAGGGCACCCTTGGCCTCTCTAGATCCGCCTTTTCTTGTAGGTGGTGGCATTACGGTTACATTTTGAGCTATTAACAACAACATTAGATTTCCTACGCTTCTTGCTAAGACTAGGGAGTAGTGATTGAAGGAATGATTAAGAGGTTGATGTTATTAACTGATTGATTGTCTTATTTTTTTTTGCTTTACTAATTAATTATTTATGTATTAAGGCAAACCGGTCATCTCGTATGAAGACAAGTTGAAATCACCTCAGAGACTGAAAGCCGGGGCTAATCTAACGATCATCGCTAATATCTCCGGTACACCTGTACCTAAGGTGACCTGGTTTAGAGGTGAAGAGACACTGAGCTCTGGAAATGGGGTCACAATTGAGGTCAAGGACACTGTGACCTCATTAACCATAAAAGGAGTTACGGCAGAGAATTCAGGTCAGATCAAGGTCGTTGCTGAAAACAAGGTCGGAAGTGACTCAGCTACCTTCACTGTTGCCGTTAAAGGTTCTTAGCAATCAATCATTCAATATATCAATCAATCAATCAATCATTCATTCATTCATTCATTTATAAATTTAAGTGGTCAATCAGTCAATTCATTGACGTAAATCTTCATCAGTTATAGTTATTTAATGACTTTAGACTTTGTGATGTAGTCGAAAGTTAAAAAGCTGGAAGCTTCTAGAAATAAAATAGTTACGCTTGCAATAACAAATTCTCTTTCATTGACACCTTAAAGTTGTTCCACAGATTGCTTTAAGTTACACATATCAGACAAGTTTGATTATATGACATACCAGCATTTTGTATTAGAAACAATATATACAATTTTACATGTATATACAGGATATAGATAGTATAATCTATTTAATGTAGTATATTAAATCGATTTATTGAATGATCGATTGATTGATCAATGGATTGATTGCTTGATTAAATCTATTGATTGATGAAATCGATTGATTGATCAATGGATTGATTGCTTGATTAAATCTATTGATTGATGAAATCGATTGATTGATCAATGGACTGATTGATTGATGAAATCGATTGGTTGATTAAATCGATTGATTGATCAATGGATTGATTGATCGATTGATTAAATCGATTGACTGATGAAATCGATGGATTGATCGATTGATTGATTAAATCGATTGTTTGATTAAATCGATTGATTGATCATTGGATTGATTGATCGATTGAATGATCAGTGGATTGATTGATCGACTGATGGATTAAATCGACTGATTGATCAATGGATCGATTGATTGATTGATTAATTTGATTAATTGATCGATTGATTGATCAATGGATCGATTGCTCGCAGACAAACCCTCGCCACCTCTGAACCTCAAGGTCAAAGAGGTCACCAAGGACTCTGTCACTCTGATCTGGGAGAGCCCGGATGAAGACGGAGGCAGCGCCATCACGGGATATCAGCTGGAGCGCAAAGAGGTCTCGAAGACCGCCTGGGTGACGGGCGGCACAACCGGTGCTGATACGTGTTACGGGACGGTGACTAAGCTGATTGAGAACAACGAGTATGAGTTCAGGGTGTGCGCTGAGAACGAGATCGGTCAATCAGAGTGGACGAGCACCAAAGAGCCAGTCAAAGTTAAACTGTCGTTCGGTGTGTTAACTTGCACGTAACATAGGATAATATAATGTTATATTAATAATAACAACAATTGAAGTGTTACAGTCATCAACGACAACATCGAGCACTATTGAGACAAAATCATGCCGGCGAGCAAAAAGTAGGTCCAAAAACGGTGCAAATTAAAAAATCCTGAAAATCAGTCCAAAGTATATTATATAACTTAAACATTACATAACTTCAACGAATGGATAAAAGAAAGTCTATTCGTATCCCGACCCTGGTTAGACTGGCATTTAAGGGAAGATGATGATGATGAATATTATAGAGCATTATTTAACACAGGACAACATAATATAATATAATTTAGCATAACATAATATAATATTACAGAACACTTTATTCATTGCATTCATTGTATTCATTGCATCCATTGTGGATTCGAATCCCGTCCCCGCTGATCTGAGAGTGAAATCACGGACATTCACTGGACTGGTTACAAGGAAAATGGACAAAATTGCCTAACGGATTTAGCATGTGGTAATAAAAGTGATAGATATCAACATAGTTGATCACTTCACTATACTGCTTGTTTCCTTTAATTGTACCACAGAGTTTATTCATTGCATTAATTGCATCTATTGTATTCATTGCATCCATTGTATCCATTGTATTCATTGCATTCATTGTATTCATTGTATTCATTGCATTCATTGTATTCATTGTATTCACTGCACATCAGAGCCACCTGGTCCTCCACAGAACCTCAAAGCTAAGAACATCAACAAGAACTCCTGCACACTGGTGTGGGAGGAACCAGAGAGAGATGGAGGTTCACCCATCAGCGGCTACCACGTGGAGAAGTTGTCTGGGTCGAGGTGGATCAAAGCCAGCAAGAAACCCGTCACCAAGCTTTCTTACGATGTATGTCCCGCTAAACACCTTTATTTCGCTTTTCTTAGCCATTTTTTAACTGTTCTTATTGTCATAAGAAACGATACGATGTTACTTACTGTCACATTAAGTTAACCCATATCTGGCTAGCGTCAGTTTAAACTGACGAAACACATTTAGCGAAACTGTACGATCTACGTGCAAGCTAACTTGTTTCTTCTTTTTAAATCAGAACAAGCATACACTACGTATTATAAATGTATAAAAATTTGACGAGTTCAAGGGTTTTGACCTTAAAAACGACCTTGACTTTTGACAATTGTATTGTGTTGTATTGTATTATCACTGTATTGCGCTGATCGCAGATAACGGACCTGATCGAGGACTCAACGGACAATGAGTACCGGGTGAGCGCCGAGAACGCTGCCGGGGTGGGCAAACCCTCCGAGACGACCGGGCGCTTCACCGCCAAAGACTCCTTCGACGTCCCCGGCCAGCCCGATGCCCCGACCGTCACCGATCACCGCAAGGACTCGGCCTCTCTCGCCTGGAAGCCTCCCGCTAGCGACGGTGGCGCCCCCATCACGGGATACCTGGTGGAGGTGAGAGCGGCCGGCGAGGCCAAGTGGAAGGTGGGGCTGAAGGGAGTGAAAGAGTGCGAGGGGGAGGTGTCAGGACTGAAGGCTGGTGTTGAGTATGAGTTCAGAGTGGTTGCCGAGAATAAGGCGGGTCAAGGGAAGGCGGGTCAAGGGAAGCCCTCCGCTCCGTCGTCGTCTTCAATCAGTCAATCTATCAATCAGCGTAGAGATTATCAATCAGCGTAGAGATAAATCAGTTTATCAATCAGTCAATCTATCAATCAGCGTAGAGATGAATCAGTCAGTTTATCAATTGGTCAATCTATCAATCAGTGTTGAGATGAATCAATCAGCCAATCTATCAATCAGTGTTGAGATGAATCAATCAGTCAATCTATCAATCAGCGTAGAGATGAATCAGTCAGTTTATCAATTGGTCAATCTATCAATCAGTGTTGAGATGAATCAATCAGCTTATCAATCAGTCAATCAATCAATCAGCGTAGAGATGAATCAGTCAGTTTATCAATCAGTCAATCCGCGTAGAGATGAATCAGTCAGCTTATCAATCAGTCAGTCTATCAATCAGCGTTGAGATGAATCAGTTAGTTTTTCAGTGTGTGTAGCGTAGGAAGTTAAGCCCATTTTGTTATAAATTGTCATTGATAACTTAAAGGTAAATTATATATGTAGAAAGGTGTTATTATTTGTCTGTCATTTAATCAAATAGCGAAGATTTAAGAAGGTGAAGCTTAGCAGTAAGATTAGAGATCATTCAAAATGGATATTGCAAGAGAATGTAGTAGAGATTGAGGAAACAAAAATTATTGCAAATTATAAATAAAAATTAAAATATAATAAATAATTATATATTTTTTGTAGCGGACGAGATCAGGTTCGTCAGAGATCTTCAGGATCAGAAACTTACAGAGGTCAACTTGCCCGTGACCTTGGAATGTGAAATCTCTAAGGAAGGATTGAAGGTCGAGTGGGCTAAGGATGGAAAGAAGCTGCGCAGAGACGAGCAGTACGACATCAAGGCAGAGGGAAAGATACACAAACTGATAATTGAGAAGATGACGACAGAGACAGTGGGAAAATACACGGCCAGCTACGAGAAGCTTGCTACACACGGGCGTATCAGTCTGGCTGGTTAGTAACGATAGGCTATATCTATCCTGTTTTTCTTTGTTTACCTATCATCTTCATCATCATCATCATCATCATCATCATCATTATTATTATTATCATCAAAGCAAAAGCTAAAAACTGTTAAAGCTAAGGTTAACGTCGGTTTCTTCACTCGAAAGCGATGTCAGTGACGGGCGAGCCCAGGATTTGAACCCCGCACATACTGATCCGCGGTCGAATATCTACCGACATCGCCACTGGCTCCATCCAGCATCATTATCGTCATCATCATAGTCGTTTTCGTCATCATCGTCGTCGTCATAATCATAATCATCATCATCATCATCATCATTATCATCATTATCATCATTATCATCATTATCATCATCATCGTCATCGTCGACGTCATCATCATCATATCATAATCGTCGTCGTCATCATCGTCGTCGTCACCATTATAATCATCATCACCGTCGTCATCATCATAATCATAATCAACTTCCCTTTAATCACAGTTTAACTAGGGTCGGGATACGAATAGATCTTCTTTTCCATTCGTTTAAGAAAACTTTCAGCAATTTCTGGAGCCTTGGCCCTCACAACCCGATCGCCCTTTCTGACTACTTTGTCGCCTTTTACGCCACATGCAGTCCACGGTTGGTCCATTCTTCAGCAAATTGACTGATTGATTGATTGACTTCATTGATCTATTGATTGATTGATTGATTGATTGATTGATTGATTGATTGATTAAATCGATTATTTATTTATTTATTGATTGATTAATTGATTATTGACTGATTGATCAAATTGAATGATTGATTGATTGATTGATTAATTGATTGACTGATTGACTGACTGATTGACTGATCGATTGATTAACTGATTGATTAATCCCGTAGTGGCGCCTACGCTGGGAGACTACAGCGCCAAGGTGACGCTGAAGGCAGGGACGACCTCGACGTTGGAGGTGCCCTACACGGCCTCCCCCCAGCCAGAGGGGAAGTGGCTCTACAAGGCTGGGAGCCTGCCTGATGCCAAGCGCTTCAAGGCCACCACGTTATCCACAATGACCTCCCTCAGCATGTCTAAAGTGGTTCGCGCAGATAGCGGCAAGTACACGGTCGAGCTGAAGAATGAGCATGGCAAGTGCAGTGGTGCAATAGAGGTCGTTGTGCTGGGTGAGTGCTGGGCTGATATTATGTAATGATTGAAAACAGTGCCACTCTAGTTTACACTAATTGTGTGTTATGTGAGGATTTTAATCGTTAAAAATGGCAGCAGATGACTTGACCCTAACCCTAACCCCTGACCCCTAACCCTAATTCTAACCTAATCCTGTTTTCAAAAGCTAATGTTAACGTCAGTTTCCCCATTCGAAAGGGATGTCAGTGACGGGCGAGCCCAGGATGCTGAGCTGATGTTACCTGAGTCACCTGTGTGACGATGTTACCTGTGACAAAATGTTACCTGTGTAACTATGTTACCTGTGTAACGACGTTACCTGTGTAACTATGTTACCTGTGTGACGATGTTACCTGTGTAATGACGTTACCTGTGTAACGACGTTACCTGTGTAACTATGTTACCTGTGTAATGATGTTAGCTGTGTGACGATATTACCTGTGTGACACTGTTACCTTAGTGATAATGTCACATGGAGCCAGTGGCGAAGTCGGTAAGATACTCGACCGCGGATCAGTTGATGCGGGTTCATATCCTGGGCTCGCCCGTCACTGACATCGCTTTCGAGTGAGGAAACTGACGTTAACCTTAGCTTTACTAGCTTTATGGGTGACAATTTCACCTATGTAACGACGTTACCTATGTAACATCGTTACCGTCGTAACATTGTTACATACGTGATAATATTACATGTGTACGGTGTTACCCGCGTTATGTTACCTGTATAACGATGTTACCTCCGTAAAAATATTATGATGTATGTAATGTAATCTCATCATTGTGATAATGTTGCTTGTGTTAAAATGTTGCTTTTGTCATCTTTCGTCATTTTGTTGTCTGTATTTACTGTAGTAAAGAGAGACATAGAGAGAGAGAGAGAGAGGGAGGGAGGGGGGAAGAGAGAAAGAGAGAGAGGGAGGGAGGGGGGAAGAGAGAAAGAGAGATGGAGGGAGGGAGGGAGAAAGAGAGATTGAGAGAGAGAATTTTTATCTAAGTTTCATATCTTACAAATTTTGCAAATATCCTACTCATATAATTAAATCTCTACAGATAAGCCCGGCCCACCCGTCGACCTGTCAATCACCGAGTTGACTGACAGCACAGTTTCGCTTAAATGGGAGGAGCCTAGCGACGACGGAGGCTGTCCAATCACAGGCTATGTTGTAGAGAAGAGGGAGGCGTCTAAGAGAACGTGGCAGCCGGAGGGCGGGGCCAATGAGTTGACCTTCAAGGCCACTGCACTTAAACCAGGACAAGCCTATTCGTTCCAGGTGGCGGCAAAGAATGAAGTGGGAACTGGTCCATTTGTTGAGCTTTCAAAACCTGCCACTCCAAAGAGTCAATTTGGTTTGTAGTCCTTGTTAAATTACTCATTTCTTCCTCTCTAGTGTAAATGAACCACTATTATTGTGTTGAAATGAAGATGAAACCGGAAGACAGAGAAGAGTGGAGGCGTAATATATCATGGACCTGCCAGTAGGCATTGTACTAAGAGAGAGAGAGAGAGAGAGAGAGAGAAAGTTCAAATGATTGCTAGTGTAAATGCTAATGGGATAGATGGAACAATCTACTTTGCGACTGTGGTCAAATTCCGTGTCTCGTTTTCTTTCAGCTCCTTTAGCTTTGGACTGATTTTCTGGATTTTGGTAGTAGCACCTTTTTTACCTTCTTTTTACACTCCGTCTTTGATCTATCTCAAAATTTGCTCGATGTTGTCATTACATATATATATATATATATATATATATATATATAGATTATATATATATATATATATATATATATATATAAAGTATATAGTATATATAATGATATATACTATATATATATATATGCATACATATATATAATATACAGTATATATATATATATATATATATATATATATATATATATATATATTTATATATACATGTATATATATATATATACAGAGCTGCCTGGCCCACCCTCGGCCCCTCAGGCCACTGAGGTAACGAAGGAATCCTGTCATCTCAGTTGGTCGCCTCCAGAGACTGACGGAGGTTCGGAGATCATCGGCTACATCGTCGAGAGAGCCACCAGTGGCAGCGCCAGATGGGTCAAGGTCAATAAACAACCTGTGCCCGAGTGCAAGATCAAGGCCAGTGAACTCGTGGAGGACAATGAGTATGAGTTCAGGGTCATTGCGGTCAATCAGGTGGGGGAGGGACCCCCAGGGCCTAAGTCCGCCCCTGTGAAAGCTAAAGACCCCTGGGGTAGGTTATCTTCATGTTCATCAGTCAGTTGTAGGTCGTCATGGACATCGCTTTTGAGTGAGGACACTAACGCTAACCTTAGCTTTACCAGCTTTTTTACTCTTACTCTGAGCTTTTAACTAATATGATTTGCCCATAGTTTTCTCAGGTTATTTGCCCATAGTTTTCTCCGATGATTTGCCCATAGTTTTCTCAAATGATTTGCCCATAGTTTTCTCCGATGATTTGCCCATAGTTTTCTCAAATGATTTGATAGAATTTTCTAAGATGATTCGCTCATAGTTTCCTAGTGTCACTTCATAAAAGGCCTTCTTACCCCCGTATCGCATGTAACCTAGAAAACCTGAAAAATATAGCTTCTGGGGTGGTTTTCAGACGTCTTCTTCAGTTCTTACTATTTGATTACATTTCTACAGAGAAGCCGGGTAAGCCTAACCCCCCTGAGATCGTTAACGTTGGTAAGACTTCCGTAGAGCTGAGTTGGTCTCCTCCTGAGAGTGACGGTGGGTCAGAGATAACCAACTACGTGGTGGAGTACAGACTGGAGGGAGGCTTTAAATGGGTCAAGGCCACGGACAAGAAGGTCAGCAGCACGACGTACAACGTCAAGGGCTTAAAGGAGGACACTATCTATGAGTTCAGAGTGGCGGCGGAGAACCGTGCGGGGGTAGGACCAGCCTCTGATCCTACTGCACCTACACAGGCTGGAGAGAAAGTCTGTGAGTAGTCGGTTTAGATGTGTCTGTGTCTCTGTCTCTATTTCTCTCTCTGTCTGTCTGTATCTCTCTCTCACCCTCTCTCTCTATCTCTAACACTTCTCAGTCTCTCACTCTCTGTCTCTCGCTCTCGCTGTCTGTCTCTCTCTGTGTTTCTCTCTCTCTCTGTCTCTGTCTATATCTCTATCTATCTCACTCTCCCTCTCTCTCTCTCTCTACTCTTTTCCACCTCTCACTCTCTCTCACTCTCTCTCTCTCTCTATCTTTCAATATCTCCTTCTCTCCCTCACTCACTGTCTCTCTCTCTCTCTCTCTCTCTCTCTCTCTCTCTCTATCTTACTCTCTTTCTCTCTATCTCCCTCTCTCTTTCTCTCTCTCTCTCTCTCTCTCTCTGTAGTGTTCTGCTAATGCTTTATATCCGACTTAGCTTCCACGCTCAGCACTCTGTTGACCAGTTTGTCTTATCTCAATGGTCGAGTCTTTACTGAGCCCTAGTAGCCTTAGCATTGAAAACAACTATACTTCTGAGATGGTTTACTTTTGCCAAATTTTGCTTAGTCGCCTCTTACGACGCGTGCAGTGACGAAGCATCACGGACATATATTCGTTGACTTACTATTTGTTCGACTGACTGACAGATTGACTATAGCTTAATTAATTGGTAAACTAATTAACTGACTAATCAATTTACTATTTAATTGTTTAAATAATTAAACTATATTATATTATACTCTCTCCAGGACTTCCTTGGAAGTCCTGGAGAGAGTTGGCACAAATAGACAGTTGATAAATATATTAAGAAATAGGAAGAAGAGATGGATAGGACACATTCTAAGGGGGGAAGGTCTATTAAAAGAGGTCATAGAAGATAGAATGGAAGGAAAAAGAGGCAGGGGCAGGCCGAGATTAGGTATGTTAGATGATTTAAAGACGCACTCATATGTGGAAATGAAGAGGAAGGCGGAAGACAGAGAAGAGTGGAGGCGTTATGTACCATGGACCTGCCAGTAGGCAGTGCACTAAGCATTATATTATATTAAACTATTTTATATTAAACTATATTAAATAATTATACTTTATTAACTGACTATTTATTTATTTACTATTATTTATTTATATATTTATGACTATTTAATTCTCCCACACACAGCTGAAGAGGCACCTTACTATTTGTTCGACTGACTCACAGACTGACTAGAGCTTAATTAATTAATTAACTGATTAACCGACTTGCATTCTCTCAATCCACATCTTTCTCGCTTCATAAGAGCACTCCTTAGATCAACAAATTAATCCCTTCACAAAGTCTATGCCTTATCCGTACCTTATGTATCCTATAGCTTGGGAAAAGTATGGCTTCTGAGGTGGTTTTCCGTTGCTTTCCTCATTTTGACTATATCTTTACTAATTAATCAATAAACCTACTTACATTCGATCTACCCCACACAGCTGGAGAAGCACCTTAATATTTATTCGGCTGACTGACAGGCTGACTATACATTAATTAATTAATTAACTGATTAACCGACTAATTACCCACGCACAGCTGGAGAGGCACCGGAATTGATCTCTCCTCTAACAGACGTTGATGTCACGGTGCCCAACGAGATCAAGCTGGAGTGTGAGATCAGCGAGGGGAAGCCCAAGGCCAAGGTGACGTGGTACAAGGACAACAAGGAGGTGTACGACGACGGCAAGAAGTTCATCGTGACGTACCTGGGCGGCAGTGCTAAGCTGAGGGTGAAGCCTAGCGAGGCCAGGGACACGGGTAACTACCGGTGCGAGGCCGTCAACAGGGTGGGGTCCGTGGAGACTGACTGCATGGTTGCCGTCCAGTGTAAGTAGTAGATTAGTTATAATAGAGCTTGTACTGCATCATCATCTTCATCGTCATCATTGTCATCGTTGTCAACATCGTCATCATCATTATCTTCATCATCATCATCACTGAGACAGACTGCATGGTTGCCGTCCAGTGTGAGTAATAGAATAGATAATATATGTTTATTCTTTAGCAAAGACACAAAATGCATGATCGACATACAATGCCTCAACAGCAATTCCTACATCAATAGCAAGAAAAAATTGGTCGTCAGTGAAGATACAGAGTATCTTATCTAGCTGACTACCGTGATAATTATGCTACTTGGAGTTCTTAATAGAGATAGTATTAGTTCACAATTCATAATACATATAAAGTTGAACTTATAATCTACTCGTAGTAGATAAGTTACAGTAGTGCTTGTGCAACATTATCATCTTCATCATCATCGTCGTCATCAGCGTCATCATCATCATCGTCGTCATCATCATCATCATCATCTTCATCGTCGTCATCATCATCATCATCATTATCATCACCATCATCAACAGCAACATCATCACCATCAATCATCATCGTCATGGAGACAGACTCTGTGGTTGCCGTTCAGTGTGAGTAGTAGATAAGTTATAATAGTGCTTGTGTAACTTTATCATTATATATGTGTGTGTTTATTACATGAAATCTGATATACCACTGAAAACTTACATTTTCTATCTATTTCACCACAGCGGCCCCTATCCTAGACTACAGCGCCTCTCTGAAGGAAGTCCAGGCGATCAAGGCCGGTTCTTCCCTCATCCTCTCCGTCAACATCTACGGCATGCCTCGACCCACGGCCCGGTGGACCTTCGGCGATCAGGAACTGAGCAAGACCACCCCTAACGTCACGATAGAGGGGGATGGAAGCTTTTCCACGCTCACCGTTAAGAACACTGCAGCGGAGAATGCAGGAAAGTACACGGTGGTAGCGGAAAATAAAGTGGGATCTGCCTCCGCTGATTTCTCCGTTAGAATTAAAGGTTAAGGGATTAACATTTTATATTATTATATATATATATATATATATATATATATATATATATATATATGTTATTATTATATATATATATATATTATTTTATATTATTATTATATATATATATATATATATATATATACATAATTAGGTATGTTAGATGATTTAAAGACCCACTCATATGTGGAAATGAAGAGGAAGGCGGAAGACAGAGAAGAGTGGAGGCGTTATGTACCATGGACCTGCCAGTAGGCAGTGCACTAAGATATATATATATATATATATATATATTATATATATATATATATATATATATATATATAATCGTCGCGGGCACTAGGAACGCAAAATATATATATATATATATATATATATATATATATATATATATATATATATATATATACATGTATATACATTTTGGCAATTTTTAAACGGATGTCGTAGTAAATTATATTAGTGATATTTTCAATCCTAATTTACGATCTGTGATCTTTTACTTTATTTATATTCTGTTTGTTTAATTAATTTGTATGAATTGTGTTGTATGTTCATACTGACACCTATTTTTGGCGAATAAAGTATATCATAATTATAGGTATATATAAGTAATTATAAGTATATCATAATTATAGTAAATATAAAACAGCTATTATAAAATATAAAATAATTTTTTAGGGTAACGAAATCAAAATTGGGTGGTCTGAAGTTTAAATTATCATTCTTTATTTATTTCTTTATCAATACATGTACATAGTGCCGGAGATTTGATGGACTAAGTGACTGACTGATAGATGGGGGAATAAATAACTAAATAAATAATTTCTTTATTTGCATATTATTTATTTAATGGATTGATAGATTGATTGATTAATTGATTGATTGATTGATTGATTTGTGGATTGATTAAGTAGTTAATAGATTGATTAATTGACTGCTTGATTGATTGACTGATTGATTGATTGGCTGATTGATTAATTAATTAATTAATTAATTAATGGATTAATTGATTAATTAATTTATTGATTGAATGAATGATTAATTAAGTAATTAATAAATGGATTGATTGATTGAGCGATTGATTGATTGATTGGCTGATTGATTGACTGATGGATTGATTGATGATCAGACAAGCCGCAGGCACCCCGTAACCTCAGGGTCACGGAGCAGCACAAGGAGCACATCAGCCTGGCTTGGGACGCCCCTGAGGATGATGGGGGTGCAGAGGTCACTAAGTACATAGTTGAGAAAGCTGACCCTAAGAGAAACATCTACGCGTCGATAGGGGAACCAGATGGAGCCACTCTCAAGTTCAAGGCCACCAAGCTGTACGAGGGCTCAGAGTATTTGTTCAGAGTCTCCGCAGAGAATTCCATAGGTCAGGGTCCGCCGTGCACCCTGCCTGAGCCAGTCACCGCCAAACTCTCGTTCGGTATGTGTGCTCGTATGTGTACTCGTATGTGTGCTCGTTTGTGTGCTCGTATGTGTACTCGTATGTGTGCTCGTATGTGTGCTCGAATGTGTATCTGTGTGTGCTCTTGTTTGCTTGTATGTCAGTATGTCTCTATGTTAGGGCTGTATTTTTATCAGTATGTGTTGTTGTTTGCTCGTATGTCTATATGGTAACTCTGTATATTTATCAGTATGTGTTCTTGTTTACTCGTGTGTCATTATGTGTCTCTATGGTAACTCTGTATTTTTATCAGTATGTGTTCTCGTTTACTCGTATGTGAGTATATCTCCATGGTAACTGTGTATATTTATCAGTATGTGTGCACATACTGATCCGCGGTCGAGTGTCCTACCGACATCGCCACTTAATAACGTTATTATATTGACGTTTTCCCCTTGCAGGTCCACCCAGTCCACCTTTACAGGTCAAGGCCGAGGACATCAGCAAGACGTCGTGCACGATCACGTGGGAGCCTCCGAAGTCAGACGGAGGAGCTCCGGTCACCGGCTACTATGTGGAAAAATCCACCGCAAGGGCTACCAGGTAATATTAGTTCTTTAGTTAATAAATAATAAATAAATAAAGGTTTAACGTCCGTTTCCTCATCCAAGGATGATGTCAGGGACGTCCCCAACAGCACACATCACTACAGATCAATTCACCCAGACCAATCTTTAGATATAAAGTAATAGTTCTTTAGTTTTGCAGCCAATGAACTAGTATAATCGTAACCACGATCCCTCTGGCCACGGCTAATAAACAGTGCTAACTTTTATTAGCCCAGAGGTTTGTTGTAGGTGCCGTGTGTTGTTGTTGTTGTTGTATGTTTTAGGGGCTCTGGGTTTGGGTTGGTTAATGTTAGGGTTAGTGTTAGGTTGGAGTTTTAGCTGAGATCTGAAGGGGCGTGGCTATGATATAAGTGGTGTGCTTATTTGCTTAAAACAATTAGTTAAAACATCAATACGTTGATACAATACGTTGATAGTTAAAACTATCAATGCATTGGTAAAGGTTCTAATACAAGCGAAGTTAGGATTTGTGGATAAATAAGAATTTGTTAACTGATTGTGGAATGTTTAGCCTCCCAAGGCAATTATTTAAATTTAATACACAAGTTTCTTTACAATATTACTTACACAAGTATCTAGCTTTTTTGATATCGATATGTTTTAATATTACTAAGTAGGTCTTCAGTCCATATTCTCACATAAAATTAAAAAATCGAACGACAATTAAACCCTAAACGGGGCACTATTTCTGCGTCACTCAACGTTCGCACGTATTTGTTCCACTAGGTACGTGAAGGTGACGAGGGAACCTATCACCGAGCGGAGTAAGACGGTCAAGGATCTCGTGGAGGGGACGGAGTACGAGTTCAGGGTGATCGCAGAAAACGAGGCAGGGCAGAGCAAGCCCTCAGAGTCCACGGGTATCATCGTCGCCAAGGACGCCTTCGAGGCGCCCGGAAAGCCGGAGGCACCCAAAGTGACGGAGCTGGAGAAGACATTCGCGACGATCACGTGGGAGCCGCCGACAAAGGACGGCGGAGCTCCGATCATCGGATATATAGTGGAAGCTAGGGAGAATGGAGAGAGATGGAAGGTTTGTTGAAAATGTTTCCTATAGGAGATCAGTATATATATGTATATATATATATATATATATATATATATATATTTATTTATTTATTTATTTATTTATTTATTTATTTATTTATTTATTTATTTATTGGAGATCAATTGGATGTCGTGTTACTTGAGTGATAGAATATACAGAATTTATATTTCTCCGATAGTATGGCGGAATATGTCAAGCCATATAATTATTGATATTGTTAATAATAATTAATAATAATAATTATTAAATTTTAATATCTATTTTAACAAAATTGAAATTATAATTAAAATGAAAATTCACTTGTATCTGCTTATTATGCTTTTTATATTATTTTTATTTTTATAATTATTTTTATTGTTTTTTTTATATGGTCTCAAATGGGGGATTGATTGACTGATGGATGATATGATGTAGGACAGAGAGGATTTGAGACAGCCTATCCCGACCCTAGTTAAACTAGGATTCAAAGGAAGAAGATGATGATGTATTGTTTTTAATTTTTATAATTATTTTTATTGTTATTTTTCCTGCTACCCTGACTGTCACGCAGGTGAAGGATGACAAGTGTAAAGAGAGAAGTTTTACAATGGAGTCGCTCAGAGAGGGCAGCACTTATGAGTTCAGAGTCACCGCTGTCAATAAGGTCGGCCCCGGTCAACCGTCGAACCCATCTGAGTCAGCTAAATATGGTAATTGAATAATAACAGTTGTATAACTATTGTAATAACAATACTATGTATATATATATATATATATATATATATATATATATATATATATATATATATATCTATGTGTATATATATATATATATATATATATATTTGTATATATATATATATATATATATATATATATATATATATATATACGTATGATGTAAACTGTTTATAATAATTTGCATGTGTATATGCAATATACTGTATATCTGCAAATTATAATAAACTTCATTTGTATTTTCAGATACTTTCAGGAAATAACAAGCTAAAAACAGTAGCAATTTATCGCAGCTAAATCAATATTACACTAAATAACAATTAACACCAATCGAATATAAAATGAATTGAGTAGAGTGGCGGCTAGATGATCACATATTTGGATAAAACTATTTGCATCATCGCGGGATCTTGTTTTGAGTCATTCTTTATTCTTTGAAGTTTTACTAAATTTTATTAGTTTCTTAGGAATATATTTAGGGTTAGGGTAATGATTAGGGGTTAGGGTTAGGATAGTTGAAAAAGTTAGTTAAATTAAAATTACAAATTCCCGCGATGATGTAAACAAGAGCCCTCGATGATGCAAATAATTCTATCCAAATAAGTGACCATCTAACCGCAAGTATTGAGTAGTAGATATTCGCTGTATGAAATATGGCATATTGTTAAACCTGTGTTTAGTTGAGGAGGTGAAGTTCACTAAGGAACTTCAGGACATCAAGGTGGACAAGTTCGGAGCCAGTGTGACGCTGGAGTGTGAGCTGTCCAAGGCTGGCCTGAAAGTGGAGTGGTACAAGGACAGCAAGAAGATCAGAGCGGACGAGGAAATGGACGTACAGGTGGATGGAAAGAGTCATAAGTTGATCATAAAGAAGATGAACGAGACTCTAGTGGGAACATATAAGGCTGAGTACCAGAAGCTGAGCACGGCGGCAAAACTGACCCTACAGGGTAATCAATCAATCAATATGAATTTAACGGCCGGTTCCTCGCCGTAAGGCAATTTCAGGGACGTAAGCTATTAAAAAAGCTGAAAAAGCTAAGGTTAACGTCAGTTTCCTCACTCGAAAGCTATGTCAGTGACGGGCGTATACAGGATTTGAACCCCGAACGATAACGATAGAAGTTTTAGTGGTGGTAACGCTTCCTCTTATTGTCAGAACATGTTTGCTACACGAGACAGCGCAGGCTTATATGCCACGGACCTGCCGTCAAACAGCACACTGACAGAGAGAGAGAGAGAGAGAGAGAGAGAGAGAGAGAGAGAGAATAAGAGAGAGAGAGAGACAGAGAGAGACAGAAAATAAGAGAGAGAGACAGAGAATAAGAGAAGAATACGAGAGAGAGAGAGAGGACAGTTATTAGAGAGATAGAGAGGAGTGATAGTTATTTATAACTATGAATTCATTATTATATTCTGTATTTTATGCTTTTGTCTATTTTCTCAGTGGCGCCCTCTCTGGGAGAGCACGAGTACAAGGACAAGATCACTCTGAAGGCCCAGACCTCCACTATCCTCACCATACCCTACCTCGCCTGCCCAGCGCCCACCCTCGAGTGGAAGTACAGTGGTGGAAAGCTGCCTGACTCGAGACGATTCAAGGAGGAGTCGACCAGCGGCAAGGCAGTGCTTTCCATGAACAAGGTGATCAAGACTGACGCTGGGGAGTACACCCTAACGATTCAGAATCCTCTCGGTAGAGCGATCTTCAAGATCAAGCTCGTCATTCTGGGTGAGTGGAGAAATGTTGGGTTCTTATTCGTCTATTTCTCTTTCTCCTCATCTCTCTTCATCTCTTTCTCTCTCTTTTCATATATCTCGCACTCTTCTCTCTCTCTATCTCTCTCTCTCTCTCTCTCTCTCTCTCTCTCTCTGTTAATCTATCTCTCCTGTCTTTCCCTCTAACTATCACTCTGTCGTCTCTCTTCTCTTCTTTTCTCTCTCGTTCTCTCTTTCTCTCTCTCTCTCTCTCTTTCTCTCTCTCTGTCTCTTTCTCTCTCTTTGTCTATCTCTTTAGCATAGTTTATGGTGTTTTATCTGATTTACTAGTTACTTTTGACAAATTGATTAATTGATTAGTGTACTGATTGATTGATTGATTAGTGTACTGATTGATTAATTGATTAGTGTACTGATTGATTAATTGATTAGTGTACTGATTGATTAATTGAGATGTTTATAGATGTAACTGGATGTAACTAATTCATTAACTGACTGGATGGCTGATTGATTGAATGATTTATTGATTTATTAATCAATCGATCGATCAATCGATTGATTGATTAACTGAATTAACTGAATGGCGTGCTTTTTTATTGAATGTTTGTTCGATCTATTTATTTCATAATTTAATTATTTACTATTTAATTTATTGATTCATTGATTGATCCATCACTCCACAGATGTACCAGGGGCACCTCGCAATCTGGCTGTCACCTCTGTCTCTGAACGAGAGATAGGCGTAAAGTGGGATGAGCCGGAGTCAGACGGGGGGCGTGACATCCTCAGGTACACGGTGGAGGTGAAGGAGGCCGCCAAGAGGGTCTGGAACAGGGCTGGGGCAGTTGAGGCGGGCGAGCCCAGGCAGCTGCTGGCCAGTCCCCTGGTCAGCGGCCAGCAGTACCTACTGCGCGTAGCCGCCGAGAACGAGGCAGGACAGGGCGAGTGGGCGGAGCTGCAACAGGCTGTCACAGCCAAGAGCATGATAGGTGGGTGTGGGCTTATGCCAATGATTGACGGCTAAATTTAATAAATTAAGAAGTTCAACCGAAATAATGGGAATATATCGTTCTCAAAAGGAAAGGAACTGTTTTGTGTTTTAATAAAATTTTCAATTTTTTGTTGTGAATATCTATAAAATTTTCACAATTCACTTCTGCTTTCTATTTAATTGCATGACGTCATATAAATGTTAGGCCTACCCTATTCTATTGAATTTCATTATAGCATATCGTATCACTGTGAACTGTATTTTACTATATTGTATTTGTATCGCATTTTATAGTACTGTATTTCTATTCAATCAATCAATCAATAAGAATTTAACGTCCGGTTCCTCGCCATAAAGCAGTGTCAGGGACGTCTGTGACAAACTCTACACAAACAGGCGCCAAAGTACCACACGATGACGACTGAGTACACAGAGACCACAAGAGAAAGCTAAATCAAAACAGTGCAAGCCCACTATCCAAGACGAGCGTGTCAAAAATTCGACCAAAAATTTAATGTTTTATGTAAATAAAAAATTATTATTTTTAGGTTTTTGATTTTTAATTTACATTTCTTGATCGCATTACATTTCAACGCCTTACATTTGTATTGCACTCTATAATATTTTACTATACCGTATTTATATTGCATGACATTTCATCGTCGTATTTCATTCTAAGTCTAGTATGTCTCTTGCAGATCTCCCAGGTCCACCGTCAGTACCCACCGTGCTCGAGATCTTCAAGGACTCCTGCAGCCTCTCCTGGCGACCCCCCGAGCAGGACGGGGGCAGCCCCCTCCTCGGCTACCACGTCGAGAGGTCCACCTCGGGCAGGGCCGTGCGCTGGATCCGCATCACGAAGGACGCAGTGCCTGAGACCCAGTACAAGGTCCTCGAGCTCGTGGAGGGCAATGAGTATCAGTTTAGAATCATGGCCGAGAACAAGGCTGGGATAGGACCCCCCGGGCCCGCCTGTGACCCCGTGGTAGCCAAAGACCCGTGGGGTGAGTTGATCTGTTGATCTGTTGATCTGTTGATCTGCTAACTAATCCCGTACGGATGGGATTGAGTAATCCCTTAAAGAAGGGATTAAGTAATCACGTAAGGAAGGGATTAAATAATCCGGTGAGGAAGGGATGTATCAGTCGTTCTGTTCATTATTAATCAGTCAGTTTGTTCGATGAATAACTTATCAACTCATTAATTAATCAATAAATTAATTAGTTAATTAATCATCAGTATCAGTTAGTTATCGATCAATAAACAAATCAATATATCTGTCCATTTGTCAAATATTCAGCCAAATCAATCAATAAATCGATCGTCATGTCATAGCATAATCATCTTCCCTTGTATCCCATATTATATAGGGTTGGGTTTAGAAAACTCTGTAGCAATTTCTCGAGCATAGGCGCTCACCAACTGAGTGCCCTTTCTGACTTTGGTTTAGATCTTATGCGTGTGGTCTTATGTTTGGATCTTATCTCTGATCAGTACATTGTTGCCTTTTACGATACTTTCAGTCCACAGTTTATCTATTCTTCAGCAACCTGACACAAATCGGGTAGATTAAAATATAATGAAGAAGAATAAAACATAGAATAAATATACATAATTTAAATTTAAGTTTATATCGGTTAAATTTTTATAATTTTCTGCTTTATGCTTCACATTGCATATCGAAATTATATCTGCAATCTAAAGTCAAAAGAAGCAGACAATTTTTAACCGTTTGTATTGTTGTTGTAGTCTATAATTTTATGCCTGTTTAAATGCTGTTTGCACTTGGCTATAAGATATAACTTAACAAATTCTCAAAATATTTTAATTTTACCGAGGCTTATCTATACAAATATTGGAATATCGTCAGGTCTCGTTTAGATGGAGAGCCGATTTTGTAATATTTGAAGTAACAGGTGTACACAAATAAGGGTGTTTGATTTTAATTTAAACTATACATTAACAACAACTTTGACGACGACGACGATGATGAAGTACCGAATGTAGAAATATATTGCAATTACATGTATAATATAATTACATATAATTACATATATAATTACATATAATTACATGTATAATAAATCTGATATTGTGTAGAACTTCAGCAATTGCACATCACACATAAAACTCTAACGTTACTGCTCTGCACAGACAAACCCGGCAAGCCCGGAGCTCCTGACGTCAAGGAATCGAGCAAGAGCTCTGTTACCCTCACTTGGTCGCCTCCAGAGAACGACGGCGGCTCAGAGATCTTCAACTACGTGGTGGAGTACAGACAGGAGGGTGCCTTCAAGTGGAAGACTGCCACGGCGGACACGATACCGGACACCACGTATACGGTGAAGAGATTGGAAGAGGGAGTGTTGTATGACTTCAGGGTGGCAGCTGAGAACAGGGCGGGGGTTGGGCCTTCGTCTGAGGGTGCCATGGCCGTTAAAGTAGAGGAGAAAATATGTAAGTGGCAACTGGCAGCTGCAGAAAGCGTTCTATCTCTTTTAATTCTGCTAAAAGAAGTGAAAGTGAAATTTAAATTTTAATTATAATTTCACTTGAAAATTTCTTAAATTAAAAAATTAATAATTTCTTTTTTTAAAATTTAAATTGGTGAAATTGGGAATTTTAATTCTCAATTACAGATTCAGAGTTCTTTTGCTTTTTTTGCCCTATTAGCTTCAAATCTTATCATTTTCAAAATTATTTTTGTTATCTTGTGACAACAATAGAAAATATAATTTACGAGGATACCTAACTAACATATAGACGGCTCAACGTAGTGATTGTTAAAAAACTTAAAATTGATAGATCCTGAGATTTTTTAAATTTCGTGTGTTTTACCTTAAAACTTGTTCAATTATTATTATTTTTCTATCTTGTCGCAACAACAGTAAATATAACTAACGAATATACGCCTCTGACAAATAAACAATGGCGAAGAAGATGGATGCCACAAAAGAGCCTAAGCTCTGTGATGTAATGCAGTATTTTACAAGAGATTATGTGTAAGAGGTAAACATACAGTTTCCTGTCTCAAGAGCATTTCAGTGACGGATCGTTATACTGTATCCCTGATCCCTGAAGTCCATTTGAACCCTACAATTACGAAGCTTAGAGCTTCGTCGCCTTATACAACGCGTGCAGTCACGGCTGGTGTATTCTTCAGCAACCCGGACACAACACGGCTACATTTCGCTATGATATGTGCTTATGTCTTCACTCAACAGCCGGCAAGAAGCCAAGATCTTGTCTAGTAGCCCTAGGTTCTCACCAACTGAATGTCTACTCTGACACTGGATCTTAGTGCTTTGTCGCCTTTTACGACACGAAAGTCAACGGTTGATGTGTTCTTCAGCAACGCGAACACAACCCGGACACATTTAACATAGCACAACAATTAGATTGCTACCGTTATGCTATCAATGACTACAACATCGAACATCATTGGGATAAATTCAAGCCGGTGAGCAAAATATTAACATTTCTAAAATGGAAATTTCGCTATGATATATCTATCTGGAGCATTGGCTGGAGCCAGTGGCGAAGTCGGTAAGACACTCGACCGCGGATCAGTTTGTGCGAGGTTCAAATCCCGGGCTCGCCCGTCACTGACATCGCTTTCGAGTGAGGAAACTGACATTAACCTTGCTTTACCAGATTTATCTTTGCACTGAACAGCCGGCAAGAAACCCAAGATCCTGACGGAGCTCAAGGAGACGAAGGCAGTGCTGGGCAAGACGGCCGTGCTGAAGTGTGAAATAGAACCAGGTCAACCCAAGGCCAAGGTCACGTGGTACAAGGAGGCCAGAGAGCTACATGAGGGCAGGAAGTACTCGATGTCATTCAGTGGGACTACAGCTCAGCTGGAGATACTATCGGTGGACCTGTCGGACGTGAGTCTGTACCGAGCCGAGGCTGACAATAAGGTCGGCAGGGTCGAGACTGAAGGTCGTCTTATAGTCCAGGGTTAATATTTATCTGATATTTATTTGTTAATATTTATCTGTTAGTTTGTGTCTTTTATTTGTTAATATTTATCTGTTAATTTGTTGTCTTTTATTTGTTAATATTTATCTGTTAGTTTGTGCCTTTTATTTGTTAATATTTATCTGTTAATTTGTGTCTATTATCTTATAATTTGTGTCTTTTATTTGTTAATATTTATCGGTTAATTTGTGTCTATTATCTTATAATTTGTGTCTTTTATTTGTTAATATTTATCGGTTAATTTGTGTCTATTATCTTATAATTTGTGTCTTTTATTTGTTAATATTTATCGGTTAATTTGTGTCTATTATCTTATAATTTGTGTCTTTTATTTGTTAATATTTATCGGTTAATTTGTTGTCTTTTGTAATTATTTGTCTGTTAATTTGTGTCTTGTATTTGTTAACATTTATCGGTTAATTAATTTTAGGTTAAGTTGACTATTTAATTGAAGTAATAACTGCCTTTGGCAGTTATTATTTCAATAACCCCCGCTTTCCTCTTCATGTCCACATATGAGTGGACCTATAAATCATCTAACATACCTAATCTCGGCCTGCCCCTATTTCCTTCTTCCATTCTGCCTCCTATGACATCATTTAGTAAACTCTATCCCCTTGGCATGTGTCCTATCTAACTCTTCTTCCAATTTCTTAATGCATTTTTCCACTAAATTTTCATTTATCAATTGAAACTTTTAATAAATTTAAAAACGTTTCTAGTTATGTTACCTAAACCTCATCGCCTCCACCTCATATCAATTAACTTTTCAATTTTTATATT
The DNA here is from genome assembly GCA_905160935.1 of Enchytraeus crypticus. Taxonomy (NCBI): domain Eukaryota; kingdom Metazoa; phylum Annelida; class Clitellata; order Enchytraeida; family Enchytraeidae; genus Enchytraeus; species Enchytraeus crypticus. The sequence continues at coordinate 549,506 of CAJHZI010000193.1, read as the reverse complement.
AAATATTACTAATATTTAACATGTTTAATTTGAAAGTTATTTATATGTTTAACCCCACCTCACAGCGCCACCTAAGATAGACACCGACAAGCCTCTGCAGGAGAAACAGACGGTGAGGGCGGGCGCTAGCATCCATCAATCATTCAACGTGTACGGTAGCCCCGCCCCCTCTATCTCGTGGACGCTGAACGGGCAACCACTGGACCAGGCGCTCTACACGGTGGACAAAGAACTGACCGCAGTCAACGTGAAGGGCTGCACCGGTCAACATGCCGGGAGGTACGAGGTGACCGCGACCAATGAGGCAGGGTCAGCCAGTGCACAGTTCAGTGTGGAGATATCAGGTATGTATCATTCAATTGAGCGATCGATCAATCGATCAATCAATGAATCAATCAGCTAATCATTCAATCAGCCTATCAATCAATCAATCAATTAACGCTTCGCTATAGTTTCCGGTTCCTCGCCATAAGGCAATGTCAGGGACGTCTCTTACAGACACTACACCAACAGGCGCCGAAGCACCACACGATGACGACTGAGTACACAGAGACCACAAGAGAAAGCGAGATCAAAACGGTTAAAGTCCAACAAGGCAACCGGGTCAAACTTTAGACCTGCGGCGGAAAGAGATGGGTTTTAGCTTGCCAAGGAAAGTACCAATACAATTACAAGATCTTGTGGCAGAGAGTTCCATATTGTCAGAACAGAAAACTTGAAGGAGCGTCTGCCCATGGCAGATTTAATATTTGGTGCAGTAAGAAGGTTTTTACTAGAGGAACGAAGACTACGGGAGGGTTGATAGATTGATAAAAGATCAGACAGATAGGATGGTTACTATACTTTAAACTATCTGTCTGACTGACTTATTGTTTGCTTGATCGATAAATTAATTAAATGATTGATTGATTGATCGACAGAATCTTAATTTGATTGATTTAAATAGTGATAATTTATTACTTGATTCTTTGGTTAGTTGATTAATTGATTGACCAACTGGCTGTCCCTCTGACTGACTTATTGTTTGCTTGATCGATTAATTAATTGATTGACTGATTGATCAACAGAGAAGCCCGGTGCTCCACAGAATCTACGGGTGACGGACACTACCAAGGACTCGGTCAGGCTGCTGTGGGATGCCCCGGAGAGTGACGGAGGAATGGAGGTCCAGCAGTACCACATCGAGAAGCGAGACGTCACGAAGACGGCATGGTTCTCCATCGGCTCTGTGGACGGTCAAACACTCGACTACACGGCCAGGAAGCTGTTCGAGGGAAACGAGTACTATTTCCGTGTGGCCGCCGAGAATAAGATCGGTACCGGGCCATTCGCCGAACTGAGCACGCCAGTCACCGCCAAACTGTCATACGGTTTGTTGAGCTTTCGAGTGAGGAAACTGACGTTAACCTTAGCTTTAGCTGATCCGCTTTTCTGAGATACTAAACTGTAGTAAAAAGAGACTTTTTAAATTTACAGCTTGACCCACACTTTCTCGTTTCTCTCTCTCTCTCTCTCTCTTTATCTCTCTCTCTCTTTCTCTATCTCTATCTCTCTATCTCTTTCTCTCTATCTCTCTGTCAATCTCTCTCTCTCTCTCTCTTTCTTTCTTTCTCTCCCTCTCTCTCTCTCTCTCGTGTTCTCTCAATTGTTCTCTAGGGTTTAGGGTACATAGTTGTAAATAGTCACCGCCAAGCTGTTCTACGGTTTGTTGAGTTGATCCGAGAAAGTCGATTTATTTTAGAGTCAGTTGACAAGGCGTGTTTATATTATCAGTATGCACGGGGTTCAAATCCTGGGCTCGCCCGTCACTGACATACTGTCCTACGGTTTGTAGAGTTAATCCGCTTTGCTGAGATGCTATAATGTTGTAAAAATAGACTTTTTAAATTTACAGCTTGACCCACAATTTCTCGTTTCTCTCTCTCTCTCTCTCTCTCTCACTCTCTATCTCTCTCTCTCTCTCAATCTCTCTCTCCTGTTCTCTCGGTTGGCATTTCCAGGGTACATATTCGTACGCACAGTTGGCTGCAATGCTTCACTATACAAAAAGTTAATTTCTTCACAAAATACTATGCCCTATTCACACCTTAATGTTACCATAAAATATGATTTCTGATTCGGATTCCCTTTATCTTCCTCAGTTCTTACTTCGTCACCTTTTACGACACGTGCAGTTTACGTTTTGTTCTATTCTTCAGTGGCCCGGACGCAACACGGGGCTCAGCGTGACCGTCTATCTCTTTAACACTCTCATGATGCTCTCTAAATAGCTCTACAATTTTTCATTAGCAATTATCAATGCAAAAATTATTATTATATAATTTTTTATTACTGATTTATGATATCAATTAATTATGTCATCGCCATTATGCCTTTACTGATTCATATCAAGGTTCTTGCAAATTATTTATGTTTATTGTCCTCTCTCTCTCTGTCTGTCTCTCTCTCTCTCTCTCTCTTAGTGCACTGCCTACTGGCAGGTCCATGGTATATAACGCCTCTACTCTTGTCTGCCTCCCGCTTTCCTCTTCATTTCCACATACGAGTGTGTCTTTAAATCATTTAACAAATCTAATATCAGCCTCTCATTTCCTTCTTTTCTATTGTCCTACGAAAGCTAATTTAATAATTAATCAATTTATTTAATAAATTAAATTTCTTAATTTCATCTAACAAAACAACATATTTCTCCATACAGAGCCCCCGGGTCCTCCCAAACAAGTGGAGGTGGAGGATATCACCCCGAGGTCCTGCACCATCAAGTGGAAGGCTCCTGACTCCGACGGCGGCTCCGCCATCACGGGCTACTACGTCGAGATGCAGAGCGGCACGTCCACGAGGTGGAGCAAGCTGAATAAATCCCCTGTCCAGAAGTGTCGCCTGGAATCACGTGATCTAGTCGAGCTTAACGAGTACACCTTCCGAGTACTGGCCGAGAACGACGCAGGAATTGGAAAACCTTCCGCTCCCAGCAGCACCATCATCGCCAAGGATCCGTTCAGCAAGCCCGGGCAGCCTGGAAAACCGGGAGTATCCGACGTGAAGAAGGACTCCGCCTCCCTAAAGTGGGCTCCCCCTAAAGACACCGGCGGCTGCCCGATTACGAACTACGTCGTGGAGTACAAGGCGGCTGGAAGTTATCAGTGGACGCAGGCTAATCCTAGGGTGTCCATCACTCAGCCGGAGTTCCTAGTGACGGGATTGAGTGAGGATATGACGTATGAGTTCAGAGTAACCGCAGAGAACAAAGTGGGGCGTGGTCCTACGTCTGAGTCATCAGAGTCTGTCAAATTCGGTCTGTGGTCCTGTTGATTTTCGCTCTTTTTCTCTTTCCTTTACTCATTCTCTCCCCTTTTTCATTCTATTTCTGCTCTCTCTTTCTCTTTCTCTTTGCCTCCCTCTCTCTTCTTTTTCTCTTTCATTCTCTCTCGCAGTTTCTCTCATCGGAGAGTTTTTCAAGTTTTTCATCAGAGGCGGTCAAATTCAGTATGCGTTCTTGTAGCTTTTCTCTTTCTCTCTTCTTTTCTCTTTCTTCTTTTCTCTTTCTCTTTTTTTCTTTTTTGTCTCTCCTTTCTCTAATTTTTTCATTTTACTGCTTCCCTTCCCTTTTCGATTCTCTTTCTCCTCTCTCTTTCTCTTTATCTTTCCTCCCATCCCTCTTTCGCTTTCGCTCTCTCTCTCTTCCGCAGTTTCTCTCGTTCTCTATCTTTCTCTGTCTCTTTCTCAATTTCTTTCTCTCTCTCTCTTTCTTTCACTCTCTCTCTCTCTCTCTCTCTCTCTCTCTCTCTCTCTCTCTCTCTCTCTCTCTCTCTGTCGTTGTAGCAGTAACTCAGTGTAAGACAACGAGATTTAACGTCCTGTTCCCCGCCTCTAGGCGCTGTCATGGACGACGTGTAGTTGGTTTGTTTCTAGAATATCGTTGTCAACTTTCATAAGTAGACATAGTACAGTGCACCACTTAGTATTTAACTAATGCATGGCATTTATCTAGTATTTAACTAGTATTTAACTAATGCATATTTATCTAGTATTTAACTAGTATATAACTATTGCATATTTATCTAGTATTTAACTAGTATTTAACTATTGCATATTTATCTAGTATTTGACTAGTATTTAACTATTGCGTATTTATCTAGTATTTAACTAGTATTTAACCAGTGCATATTTATCTAGTATTTATCTAGCATTTAACTATTGCATATTTATTTAGTATTTAATCAGTACATATTTATGTAGTATTTAACTAGTATTTAACTAATGCATATTTATCTAGTATTTAACTATTGCATATTTATCTAGTATTTAACTAGTGCATAGTATTTATCTAGCATTTAATTAGTATTTAACTAATTTAATTAGTATTTAACAACGATATTGACATCAAAAACCATTCACCGTGTTGTGTCCGGATTGCTTGAAGAATAGACCAACAGTGTAAATATGCATGTATCGTAGAAGGCGACATAAAAACTAGATCCAAACCAACGTCAGGAAGGGCATTCGTTTGGTGAGCGCCTAGGCTCTAAAAATTGCTACAAAAACTTAAACGAATGGATCAAGTCTATTCGTATCCCGATCCTAGTTAAACTGGGTTTTAAGGGAAGAAGATGATGATAATGAATGACATCATGACACGTAATTTACTTTTGCAGAGGAGAGTGTGTCCTTCGTGCGCCAGCTGACGGACCAGAAGACCAACAAAATCCCCGACACGGTGACGTTCGAATGCGAGCTAAGCGTAGAGAACGCTAGCGTCGAGTGGCTGAAGGGCGACAAGGCCCTCAGGAAGGGCGAGAAGTACGACCTGGTCGTCAGGGGCAAGGTGCACAGGCTTGTCATCAACGACGTCGACGGTAAGGATGCCGGAGATTATTCTGTGGTGTTCAAGAAAAAGACGTCGTCGGCTGCTCTTACCGTAGAAGGTATGCTAATTATGGTGCTTTTTTACTTTTGTTATTCTTTTAATTGTTGGTCTTCTGACGTGCAAGATTAGATTCCAAAATGTGGAACAGAAAACATGAACTAGTAACATAAAACATAGATTAGCGTCTGCCAAATGGCAGCATTTGACAGACGCTAATCTATGTTTTATGTTACTAGTTCATGTTTTCTGTTCCACATTTTGGAACTATCTGCCACAAGATATTGGATCTTGTAATCATATTAGTAATTTCATGGACAAGTTAAATACCCGTCTCTTTCCACCTTAATTACGCATAATTGAGAAAAATTATTCCGCTTGCCATTCAAAATTTGATCTTTTTTTTGTTATTCAACAGTTTGATCTTGTTATATGTTGTTCAACAGTTTGATCTTGTTATATGTTGTTCAACAGTTTGATCTTGTTATATGTTGTTCAACAGTTTGATCTTGTTATATGTTGTTCAACAGTTTGATCTTGTTATATGTTGTTTAGCAGTTTGATCTTGTTATATGTTGTTCAACAATAAGATCTCGTTATTTGTTATTCAACAGTTTGAACTTGTTATATGTTATTCAACAGTTTACCTAGTTATTTGTTATTCATCAGTTTGTCATTGTTATTTGATATTCCACAGTACCGCCTGCACTGGGTAAAATCGACGACAAACTCAAGGCTGGTATTACTTTACATGCTGGAAAATCCACCATCATAGAAGTTCCGTTCACTGGAAATCCCCAGCCTAAGGTCACGTGGCAGTACAACGGCGGGTATTTACCAGATCCGTCCCGTATCAAAGAGGACACTATTTATAACTCTACCAGTTTGAACCTGAACAAGGTCAAGAGGTCAGATGCTGGGACATATAGTGTAACCCTGGAGAACAAGAACGGAAAGACCTCACTGCAGGTCAAGGTCAAAGTTATAGGTAAGTCATATTTTGCTCCTGCGTGAAGGGCCTGGCTTTTCTACCGAATCTTGAACCAAATTACCAGAATATCAGTTTCTAAAATTTACTTGGCCGCACCTAATAGTTCTCGCAACCTTGTACAGCTCGCATTCAATAAAACGCAATTTAATACAAAATAAAATTTAAAAAATTTGAATATGTTTTTAAATACAAATAATTAAGGGTGTAGTTTCGTATCAAATAACACATATTTTCTCACTGTTGCTCTAATGCACCAAATTCTGAAATTTATTTTTTTCTTTTGAAATTTAAAACAGCAGTTTTCTTCTTTTCACCATTAGCTCAAGCAGTATTGAAAAAACTTAAAAACTAAAACAGTTAAAAATAAAACTATTATTAGTATTAAAAAAACTTAAAAACTAAAACCTAAAAGCTAAAACTACTATTAGTATTACTATTCTGACAAAACCGTTAAACTATGACATAATGTTACTTAAAGTAGAGCATTATCATGTTGTTTACGTGCCCTTATTGCTCTAATGAATGCTTAAACGGCGATTGTATTTGGCCATTTCGTGCTCCTATGGTAAACAAGATTTGGCCCTTAAAAACCATTATTATTTTGGCCAGTTACTATTTAAATTAACTGGCTAAATAATTGAATAATTTTATTGAATGAACGAATATGAGTATTTTTCATGAATTACTGTTTGATTGACTGCTATATTAATTAATTGATTAATTGACTGATTGATTGATTGATTAATTGATTGATTGATTTATCGATTGATTTAACAGTCATAAATTATTTCGTTGAACCTCTAAAAAACGTTGTTTGATAGTGATCCAATAAATAATCTGATTGATTGATTGATCCGCAGACCGACCTGTCCATAATCCAATAAGTAATCTGATTGATTGATTGATCGATTGACAGAACAGTCATAAATTATTTTATTCAACATCTACAAAACTTGATTAATTAATAGAATGATCCAATCAATAAATAATCTGATTGATTGATCCCCAGATCGACCTGTCTCCAATCAATAAATAATCTGATTGATTGATTGATCTCCAGATCGACCTGTCTCTAATCCAATAAATAATCTGATTGATTGATTGATCCTGATCCGATTGATTGATTGAATGATGATGATGATGCTGATGATTGATTGATTGATTGATTTATTTATTGATTTATTGATTGGTCCGCAGATCGACCTGACCCTGTTCGCAACCTCTCCGTCAAGAACGTGACCGCCACGGGCCTCACCGTGTCCTGGTCAGCCCCTCAGGGTGACGGGGGTAGCGACATCACGGGATACGTGGTGGAGAAGCGAGAGGGTAGCAGGAGGATGTGGCAGCCCGTGGGCACCCCCAGCCCCTCAGAGACCGAGCAGGACGTGACGGGCCTGTACGAAGGCAACCAGTACAACTTCCGTGTGATCGCCGAGAACGTCGTGGGGCAGAGCGAGCCGGTTGAACTGAGCGACCTCATCACGGCCAAGAGCCAGTTCTGTAAGTGTTTGTAATGTTAGGCGTTATAGCGGCCACGCACAGTCAGTTTTATGTGATCAGATGTCCGATCAGATATCTCATCAGATATCTAATCAAATATTTAATCATATATATAATCAAATATATAATCAGATATTACAGATACAGACCTCGTTACGGCCAAGAGCCAGTTCTGTAAGTGTCTGCGATGTTTAGCGTTATAGCGGTTGACAGTCAGTTTTATATGATTAGATATATTATCATGATCAGATATCTGATCAGATAAAACTGACTGTAAGTGGCCACTATAATGCCTAACATTACATATAAAATCATTACAAATCTATCTGACCCTACAGATATCTGATTAGATATCTGATCAGGCATATAAGCAGATAAATCTGATATCTGATCAGATATCTGATCGTGATTAGATATCTTGTCATGATCAGATATCTCATCAGATAAAACTGACTGTGAGTGGCCAATATAACGCCTATTATTACTATTGTTATTACTATCACTATTACTATTCTACACATCCTATCTATATAACACTCTCTATGATGTTCTATCTAGCTGTGCCCAGTGCTCCAGGCGTCCCCACCGTCTCCAACATCAGAGCCACCTCGTGCTCGCTCAAGTGGGCGGAGCCTGCTAAGGACGGCGGCACGCCAATTACAGCCTATATCGTCGAGAGGAAGGCGGGATCTAGCACACGATGGATTCAGCTCAAGCCCCGCCCCTCGACGTGTGAGCTAGAGTGTGGCGACCTGATGGAGGATGAGAGGTATGAGTTCAGGGTGATAGCCGAGAACAGGGAGGGTCAGAGTAGACCCAGCGAGCCGAGCGATATCATGGTGGCCAAGAACCCGTGGAGTAAGTTATGTCTGTGATACGTCGTCGTTCAAAAAAAGCTAAAGCTAAGGTTAACGTGAGTTTCCTCACCAGAAAGCGATATCAGTGACGGGCGAGCCCAGGATTTGAACCCCGCACATACTGATCCGAGGTCGAGTAGCTTACCGATTTCGCCACTGGCTCCAGCCAAATTACGTCATTTTGACGCTATAATTACGTCATCATTAAGTTATCCTTACGTTATCGTTAGCTATCATTACGCTAAAATTACGTTACCATTGCGTTGTCGCAGTGGCTGATCCAGAGGGGGGCCCAGGGGCCCGAAGTGGTGTTAACAGCCTTGGCTTGGAGGGGCTTATGCCCCCCTTACCGCCAAAATTAGGTAACTTTTGCAATTCATCCAGATCCTTTGATTTTCTTCTGAGGCGAAAATAGTACCTTTTTTTCCTAAACAAATGCAGATTTTAGGTTTCTTCTCACTTTAGTACGATAAATTAGTGGGGGAGGGGGAGAGGTAGGATACGGGGATACACTCACTCTATAAACCAATCGCAGTAGTGCACATAGATTTAGCACAACCCTCCCCCCATACAGCATTTTGTCTGGTTGCGTCATATGTCCCAAAGAAGGCGGGTATAAGAAAAAAATATGTACACTCTCAAAAAAAGTGAGCCCCCCTTAAAAATTCCTGGATCCGCCACTGCATTGTCGTAACGTTATCATTTCGCGATAATTACGCTATAGTTACGTCAACGTTACTCTGTAATTGCATCATCGTTGCTGTAATTGCCACTTCAAGTTCCCCGAAAGTTCCCCGGTTATAGGACACTACTAGATTCGATAGACGCCCTGTTCTAGGTGGGAGAGAGGGGGTGAGGATTAACGTATTTCTACTGGCTGGTCTGACTCACAAATCCCACTGCAACAAATTTAATTTAAACAAATTTAACCAAATTAACTAATTTCATTCTTCTTGAAGTTTATATTTCTGTATTAAAGAGCTAATCGTCGAAATATCAACTTCCGTTAAAACGGGTTTTCTTATTTTATAGGATTGAATATACTTAATAACATTTAGTAAATAACGAATATATTGAAATGTTCAGCGCAATTATCTACCAGTTTGCTCACTGGAAAATAGTTATTACGTAACATACCATTTTTTCGCGAAATCAATATCAATATAAATGGCCTCTGGTAAAGTATGATTGTATTGGTTCCAAGACATATAAATAATAAGAGAAAATAGAAGCTAGAATATATAGAATGGAATGGATCAATGGATGATATTAGGCCAATCATAAGTAAGTCACCAGTAAGTTTCATCATAGAGTGAGAAATGAGCGAGGGAAGAATTGAACGATTTCTGCAAGACAATGAATTTAGCAATGAATGACAATGAAATGTGCATTGACAATGAATGTGCATTTCTTCTGAGTGCTTGCGCGAGACACCAAGCATACTTGTATATACGTGGAAAGCCCGGAGAAACCCCATGAGATTAAATTTTATGTAATTAAACAGAGATACAAAAATGGTATTAACAACTCAAAACCCTGATGCTGATTTAGACCAGAACAAGAAGCGTGATAGAAGCTGGATTCAGATTGAAGGAAATATCAATCAATCAATGAATAAGAATTTAACGTCCTGTCCTCACCATAAGACAATGTTAGGGACGTCGATGAGAATGCTGAATAGAAAATGGAATGATGGCTTAGAAGAAAATAAAGCGAAATTTCGGAATGCAGTAGAAAGGAAAATCAATAAAGCTCGAGAATTGAAGGGAACAAATGAAAATAGGTATCTCTTGAAGGAGGCTCAACGAACCGACCGTGCAGTCTACGGTTTGTCCATTGACAACCCTGACGCAAAACGGATATTGTTATATAATGACAATTTATGATAATTTTACAGAGATACCAGGCCCACCTGGTGAGCCCAGTATCACTGCAATCCACAATACCTCCATGGTTCTCAAGTGGTCGCCTCCTAAGGACGACGGCGGTTGCGCACCGGATGGCTACGTCCTGCAGTACAGAGTGGAAGGCTCTTCCAGCTGGGTGGATGCATCCACGGATCTGATCCCGGATACGGAATATACGGTTAGAAGACTGAAGACGGATATGGCCTATGAGTTCCGTGTGGCGGCTAAGAACTCAGCCGGAACTGGAAAATTCTCTTCCACTACGAAACCAGCAAAAGCTAGTTCACCAGTGGGTCAGTATCAATCAAACGATCAATCAAGCAGTCAGTCAATCAACCTGTCAGTAGTCAATCAATCAATCAATCAAGCTGTCAATCAATCGACCTGTCATTAGTCAATCAATCGACCTGTCATTGGTCAATCAATCAGTCAATCAGTGAGTCGACAAATCACTCAATCATTTGTCAGTCTGTGAGCCAACCATTCAGTCAATCTATCAGTCTGTCAGTCTATCAGTCGGTCAGTCCTTAGTCAGTCAATCAATCAATCAATAAATCTTTTTATCTAGCAATCAGTCATTCAAGCAATCAGTCAGCCAGCCAAGCTATCGAAGTGACTTTGTCATATATTTTCATTTTTACCTTCTCTATGTCTCTGAATGCATTCAAAGGACTGAGTTCGATTAATTTTTTGTCATATATACTAATTTAATATTAGACTGACTGTTTATTGACTATGCACCTTTAAGTTGTGATTTTGACATAAATCAAAGAGTCTCTGATGATCATAGTCCAATGATTCTAGTCAATCAATCAATCTAACGCTCAATCAACGGGTAGTCTTGAATCTAAAGTGATAGATGTCATCGGGGATAATCGTTTTGCTGTGTATTATTTATTTCATTTAAATCACGTGTTCTAACTGGTTTTAATTTTTGGTTATTTTAATTGGTAACTCGCAATATTTTAACTCATTCAATTATTGTATATGTATTTGTATAATTATTGTATATGTATATGTACATGTAAAATTATTGTAGAGTTATATGTGTTGTATATTACTGTACAGTATATTGTATTGTTCTATGTATTTTGTATTTCATTATTAAATATTAATATTATTATTATTTACTATTATTATTTTATTATTATATTTTAACATTTCTACAGTTGGGGAGCCCCCAGAGATTCTGCGTCCATTGAAGGATCAAACAGCCGTGGCACCCAAGGCAGCAACCTTAGAGTGTACCATAAACCTGGGAGACCCTGCCGCCAAGGTCAAGTTCTTCAAGGACGGCAAGGAGTTGTACTCTGGTGGAAAGTACGAGATAGAGGTGGAGGGGGATAAGGTAAGACTGGTGGTAGGGGGTGTGGAACCGAGCGATGCGGGGGTGTACAGGTGCGAGGCGGTGAACAAGCTTGGTCAGGCCAGGACTGAGGCCAAGCTCAGTGTGGAGGGTGAGTCAATAGTAATATTATAAATATTATTATATTATTATATATTATTAGTATTATATAACTATTGATTATTAATATTATTCTCTCTCTTTGTGCACTGCCTACTGGCAGGTCCATGGTACATAACGCCTCCACTCTTCTCTGTCTTCCGCCTTCCTCTTCATTTCCACATATGAGTGGGTCTTTAAATTATCTAACATACCTAATCTCGGTCTGCCCCTGCCTCTTTTTCCTTCCATTCTACCTTCTTAATATTGTAAATAGGAATAAAAAAGAAAGTTTTCCCAGAGGTACGCTTTCCCAGAGGTACGTTCAGAGGTACGTTCAGACTGTTAATTAATCAGTTAATAAAACGCAACGAATATAATCACTCAATCCATCAGTTGAGCAATAAATCAATTGATTGACCTATTGATCAAATCAGTTAATTAATGACAGACTGAATGACAGACTGATTGTCAGACTGATTGTCAGACTGATTGTCAGACTGATTGTCAGACTGATTGACAGAATGATTGTCAGACTGATTGTCAGACTGATTGTCAGACTGATTGTCAGACTGATTGACAGACTTTTCTGTTTATCTTTCTCCTAGTATTTTTATTAGTCTGTATAACTGGAATATAACAAATAAATTTAAAAAATAATCAGTAAAATAATCAACCAGTCAGTCTTTCATTCAGTCAGTCTATCCATCAACTAGGCATTCAGTCAGTTGAGCAATCAATCAATCAATCAATCGAAAAGAAATCAATTTATTAATCAATCACTGATTCAGATAATTAATAAAACAGACGGCTTATCGGTATATTTTACTTTAACCTCTACATCTCGATTGACCGAACCAAAAAATTTCAACACTTCCCTCGTAAGGGACGTCAAGGATGACGTCCCTGACATCTTCCTTTAATGAGGAAACGGACGTTAAACCTTTATTAGTTATTTACTTCACCTTAGTCTTATTCATAAATTCACTTCCTCTCTTAGTAAATCCTCTTCCGGTCTATCTGCTGCAGTTCCTATCACTAACATAAACCCCAGTATAACTATATTTCCATGTTTCAAACAGGACCACCTAAAATAACCCTGGAGCCTCTCTTCCAGGGTCCAGTTAAGATCAGAGCCGGCCAAACAATGAGACTGGAGGCAAAGGTTACGGGTCACCCGAAACCCTCGGTCAGTTGGACGTTCGAGGGTAAGCCGGCTGAGGGTCAGACGGACTACACGGGCACCACAGCGACTCTGAGCCTGAGCGGCCCTACCAGGGTTAACAGCGGCCGCTATAAAGTACTGGCCGAGAACAGCGTGGGGAGTGATAGCGTAGAGCTGAGCGTCAGTGTACAGGGTAGGTGTGCGTGTGTGTGTGTTTGTATCAGTGTGCAGGATAGGTAGGATGTGTATTGTCCGGCGTGAATCTGTGCATGCGTACGTTCATTTGTGTGTGTTCCCGCGTGTGTGTGTGTGTATGTGTGCATGTGTGCGTGTACATGTGTGTTCCTGTGTGCGTGTGCGTACGTGCGATGTGTAAAGGACAGGATTTGCTAATACTAATTGCAATACATTGTAACTCGATACAAATCAGCTTCGTGCATTATTACACAATATACTACAATACAATAAATACTGCCAAATATAAGCCAATGCATGCATAGCAATACAATGCAATACTATAAAAGATACTGCAATACAGTAAGAACTATACCATACAGCAATGCACTACAGTACTATAAAATGCATGCTCACACAGAAAAGTATAATTAAAATGCTAAGAATAGATAAATAAATAAAACTCTGTCAATAAATTGCAGGTATACTACAATACGGTACACAATACAATACAGCGCAATACACAATACAATACAGCGAAATGCACAATACAATACAGCGCAGTGTATTTGATATTCCACTCGTAGTCGAGCCCCATGAAACCCCGGGATCTCAAGAAATACGCAATACAATACAGCGCAATACACAATACAATACAGCGAAATACACAATACAATACAACCAAATACACAATACATTACAGCCAAATACACAATACAATACAACCAAATACACAATACATTACAGCCAAATACACAATACAATACAGTCAAATACACAATGCAATACAGCGCAGTGTATTTACTATTCCACAGACAAACCCTCGGAACCCCGAGATCTCAAGGTCACTGACAAGGGCAAGGACTTCATCGTCCTCACGTGGAGAGCCCCGGACACTGACGGTGACTCTCCCATCATCAGCTACGTGGTGGAAAAACGTGAGAGCACGCGATCTGGATGGACGAAGGTGGCAGGCACTAGCTCGGAGACGCTCAAGTACCGGGTGATGGGGCTGGTTCAAGGCACAGATTACGTGTTCAGAGTGGCGGCAGAGAATTCCATAGGTGTGGGCGACTTCGCGACACTGGGCGAGGCCGCAAAGCCTTCAGCTCCTTTCGGTTAGTGGAGTCAATCGATCAATCAGTTAATAATCGATCAATTTATCGATCGATAAATCGATCAATTGTTAAGCTGCCCAAAAATGGAGACTTGAGTAATTGGAGAAATATAACATCGCTATCAATACCAGGCAAAGTCTTCTATTCTGTATTACTTTAAGAATGAAACAGAAATAGACAAAAAGTTAAAATGTATATATATATATATATATATATATATATATATATATATATATATATATATATATATATATGTATATATATAGGCTCCTGGCTGGAGCCTGTGGCAAAGTCGGTAAGATACTCGACCGCGGATCAGTATGTGCGGGTTCAAATCCTGGGCTCGCCCGTCACTGACATCGCTTTCGAGTGAGGAAACTGACGTTAACCTTAGCTTTTAGCTTTATATATATATATATATATATATATATATATATATATATATATATATATATTTATATTTATAATGTATTCTACACAGGAGTGCCCAAGGCTCCTAAGAACGTCCAGGTGGAGGACATCAGCGCCTACTCGCTCACGCTCACCTGGGACGCGCCCGCCTCTGACGGGGCCATCATCGGCTACTACATCGAGAAATGCGACGCCTACGGGTCTCGCTGGATCCCTTGTAACCGAGCCCCGGTCTCCGCCACCTCCTACACCCTCAGGGATCTCGGCGAGGGCGCCGAGTATCAGTTCAGGGTCCTGGCCGAGAACGAGGCAGGTATGAGTCCTGCCTCGGACTCGACGGGGATAGTGACGGTGCGGGACCCCTACAGCAAGCCCGAGTGTCCCACAGATCTGTCGGTGAATGTTGATAGTCGAGGCGCCGCCGAGCTGAAGTGGATCAAGCCCAGGGATGACGGGAACAGTCCTATCAAGAACTATGTGGTCGAGATGAAGGCTATAGGTGACGTCAAGTGGAAGGTAATCTCTATCTTTTCTTTCTCTGTCTCTCTCTCCCTCTCTCTCTCTCTCTCTCACTCTCTCTATCTCTCTCTCTGTCTGTATGTTATTGAGTGCTCTCTTTCTTTTCTTCTTTCTTTTCCTCTCTCCCTCTCTCTCTCTCTCCCTCTCTCTCTCTCTCTCTCTCTCTCTCTCTCTCACTCTCTCAATCTCTCTCTGTGGCGCGTTTTTCTTGAAGTGTCACAAACTGGTGTCCCAAGTCTTTGCGACTTCTTGAACCAATATAATTAAGTTAAGTTAAGGTAAGTTAAGTAATTAAAATGTAGTTCTCTTTCTTTTCTCTGTCTCTCAATCAGACTAGTGTTAAGTCCGTGATATATAACTTCACATATTTCTGTCTTCTGTTTTTCTTAAAATACAGTAAATAAATTAACTGTACTTTAGAGATAAATCCCATGTACTCATATCGGTGTTGTGTTCTATGTAAACTTACTTGAAATCAATTTATTTAATTATTTTATTTTATTAATTAGTTAAATTGATTAATAAAATCAGCTAAATAAATAAATTTATTTATAAATTAACTAATTAATTGATTAATTAATTAGTTTATTAATAAATAACTAACAAATATACTAAATTCATAAATTTGATTTAAGTGAAATTAATTTATTTACTAAATTCATTAATTTGTTAGTTAATAAATAACTAACAAATTTACTTAATTAATTAATTATTTTAAATAAAATTAATTAATTTACTAAATCAATTAATTAATTAAATTCATTAATTAAATTCAGGTAAAAAATAAATTAATTAATTAAATACCTTGTTGTTGCCTATCAGAGCGCCAGTAAGAACGTTGTGGGCACAAGCTACACGGTGGAAGGGCTCGAGCCTGACACTGAGTACGAGTTCCGTGTGTCCGCCCAGAACAAAATAGGTGTCAGTGACCCCTGCGTCCCTAAGAGAGGAAAATTCGGTCTGTCTCTTTCCCTGTCTCTCTACCTGTCTGTCTATCTACCTGTCTCTGTGTCTCTACCTATCTGTGTATCTATCTCTCTGTGTTATATCTCTGTGTATCTCTGTCTAACTGTCTCTACCTCTCTGAGTCTCTACCTCTCTCCCTGTCTGCCTCTCTACCTGTCTGTCTCTCTATCTGTCTTTGTGTCTCTACCATCTGTGTATTTATCTCTCTGTCTCTCTACCTCTCTGTGTCTCTAGGCTGTCTGTCTCTCTACCTCTCTGTGTCTCTATTTATCTGTCTCTCCGTGTCTCTATCTGTCTCTCTACATCGCTATTTTTCTGTCTATCTGTCTCTCTACCTCTCTCTGTCTCTATCTATCTGTCTCTCCGTGTCTCTATTTATCTGTCTCTCTACCTCTTTGTGTCTCTATCTATCTGTCTCTCCGTGTCTCTATATGTCTCTCCGTGTATCTATTTATTTGTCTCTCTACCTCTCTGTGTCTCTATCTATCACACATTGTATTGCGTGATTTACTTTTGTATTGCATAATACATGTATTGTATTGCATGATACATGTATTGTATTGTATTGGACTTGTAGACGAGTCGATTAAGTTCACTAAGGAGCTGTCGGACATTAAGATAAGCAAACTCTCTGGCTCTGTCAGTCTCGAGTGTGAACTGAGCAAAGCCAACGTGCAGGTTAGGAGTCAATCAATTAAATAACTAATGTCAATTATTATTTATTAATTATAATTAATTAAATAACAATAATTAAATAATATTATTTATTATTTTTTATTATTGTTAAAAAATAGACATATTTACCCGTTTTATGTCCGGTGTGTCCGGCTTGCTGAAGCATAGACCGGCGGTGAATATTTGTGTACAAAGAAACTAATGAATAAAATGTTAATAATAAATAAATGTAATTAATAATAATAAATGTAAATCAATAATTGTAAATAAATAAGTAATAATAAATATTGGCAGGTCTCGTGGTATAAGGATGATCGACCCATCAGATCCAGTCCTAAGTACGAACTAGAAGATCGAGGTCGTTCTCACAGGCTGACCTTGAACAACGTAGAGGCCGAGGACGAGGGTGTGTACAAAGCAACGGTAAAGAACCTCAGTACCAGTGCCAGAGTGACTGTACAGGGTAAGTGTGAGTTAATGAATATTAGAGTGAATGTCGAGGTGAATAAAAGGCAGCGAAAAATTATCTGAGTGCTGAAGTGCCAATGCTGGTTAAGTGTGACTTAATAAATTGGTCTAATTTCCGTGGAATGTTGTAGATTTATCCTCTCGATGAGTTTCCTATTTTACGCAGTAATCTTATAATTAGTAACTAGCTTGTAATAAATTACTAATTACATTAATTAGTTAGTAAATATAATTATAAATTAATATAATAAGAAGATGTTAATTATTGCGTAATTTTATTAAGTTACACTTTATAACATGTTTGTAAAAATGTTTTTACTGCGTTTAGTTAAAACTTATAAAAACATTTAAATTAATTTTTTAAAATAAATTAATCTCTTAGATAGTGACTATCTCAATCTAATACTACTGTAAAGAATGGTATTAGCAAACACCCATCTCAAACAATTACAACTGGTTAAGATTGGAACTACAAAATTAGTTCCAATCCAATAGCAATTAAACACCTCTATGTTACAGCCTCTCCAGAGTTTATAACACATCGCATTGACGACGACATCACGCTTAAAGAAGGAGAATCTCTGTCAATCATCGTGCCGTACAGGGGTGCGCCGGTGCCGAAGGTGAGCTGGGAGTTGAACAGGAAGCCGTTGGAGAAGGGCCGCAGGGTCCTCGTGGATACCACGCCCAGCCAGACAACCCTCAGCGTGGCTAGTGTCACCACGAGCGATGCTGGGACGTACACCGTCACTGTGGAAAACCCCAACGGACGAGCAACTCTCAATGTCAATGTGACCGTATACGGTTGGTGTCGCTAAAATCGGGCGTTTTAGTGAATAACAAAAATTTTTTTAATTATATATTTTTCTTTTGTTTAAGATTTTCTTTAAATAACGCAATGATTCTTGTTGTTTGTTATATAGTTAATGTATTTTAAGTTTTAAATATTTTGCAGTTTCTACTGTGGTTCTGTGCATTTTAGATGAGGATAATTATTAGTTTATTTCCTAGGTTGCAAGAGCTTGCTTGTTATTCATTCATCCTTACTTGTACATTCGTCCATTCATTTATTTAACATTTTATTTACTCTTTCATTTTCATCAATTAATTCATTTAACATTTTAATTAAAGATTTACATATTTCATAGATTTATGCATTTATTTATCAACATTTTCTAAATACGGACCCTTGCTATTTTGGATATTAAAGGAAGATGATGAAGATTATTTTTTCAAATTTATAAGATATTTTATATCATTACATTAATTTGTATATTTATTTATCGTAGTTATTTTATTTTCATTTACATGTATATATCTATCATATATATTTTATTATATTTTAATGTTTTAAATTGATTAATTAATTACTTTTATTTTTATTTATTTATTCACATATTCACATCATCATCATCTTCCTTAAAATGCCAGTTTAACCAAGGTCGGGATACGAATAGACTTTCTCCAGTCCTCTCTGTCCCACACCATATCATCAGTCAACCCCTATTTATATCCATTTGTTTAAGTTTTGTAGCAATTTCTGGAGCCTAGGCGCACTCACCAGCCAAATGCCCTTTTTGACATTGGTTTGGATCTAGTTTTTATGTCGCCTTCTACGACGCGTGCATATTTACACGGTTGGTCTATTCTTCAAGTAACCTGGACACAATACGGGGAATTCACATATTCAACACACTTATTCGTTTATTCACAGAATTATTCACCATACTTATTCATTTATTCACATATTCACCATACTTAGTCGTTTATTCACATATTCACCATACTTATTCATTTATTCAAATATTTACCATACCTATTCACATATTCACCATACTTATTCACATTTTCGCCATAATTATTCGCATATTCACTATGCTTATTCACATATTCACCATAGTTATTCACATATTCACAATACTTATTCACATATTCACAATACTTATTAACATATTCTCCATACTTATTCCCATATTCACAATACCTATTCACATACTCACAGGCACTCCAGCGCCACCACGACAGCTGGAGGTCACGGAGGTCACGGACTCCAGCGTATCCATCAGATGGAAGAAGCCGGAGTCAGACGGAGGTAAACCTATCAAGCGCTACGTAATAGAACGCAGGGATCAGTTCAAGTCCACCTATATTCCTGTAGGCACCACGGACCTACTGGAGTACCGAGTGATTCGTCTCGTGGCAGGCAACGAGTACGTCATACAGGTCCGTGCTCAGAATGAGATAGGCTTGGGCGAGCCTGCTGAACTGTCTCAGGGAATCACAGCGAAGAGCCCTTTCTGTAAGTTCTCATACAGCTTAATGCAATGGAAAAATAAATTATTAATAGATAAATCAATAATAAATAATAATACTAATAAAGGTTTAACGTTGATTTTCTCATCCAA
The DNA here is from genome assembly GCA_905160935.1 of Enchytraeus crypticus. Classification (NCBI taxonomy): domain Eukaryota; kingdom Metazoa; phylum Annelida; class Clitellata; order Enchytraeida; family Enchytraeidae; genus Enchytraeus; species Enchytraeus crypticus. The sequence goes on along the minus strand of CAJHZI010000193.1, from coordinate 530,042 downwards.
GGATGATGTCAGGGATCTCCCTTCAGCATAACTGCAAAACTGGACGATAGCAGCCTGTCGAAGTGATGAGTCCGTATGGTTAGTGTATTATACATTACAATTTGGAGAAAGGGAAAGAAGAAGAAAATATGTCTTCCTAGCAGTGATTAAAGTGGGAATTAAGAGCTAGGGGAACGGAAAGAATTTCTCAGGCCTCCCTGCAATGTGTTTGCAGATTTCCTAGTATCTAGTATTGGCCCCTATCATGAGAACGCACGTCAGAAAAAATGAGACCTAAGGGACTGAGTTTCCCTGCGCCCCCCCCCCCATCCTCCAACTTTAACCATCGGTGGAATGCGAAACAATTCAAAACAAAACGACTGAACAACTAACCTATTTTATCTTATCTATTTTATCTTATCTATTTTATCTTATCTATTTTATCTTATCTATTTTATCTTATCTATTCTATCTTATCTATTCTATCTTATCTATTCTATGTTATCTATTTTATCTTATCTATTTTATCTATTCTATCTTATCTATTCTATCTTATCTATTCTATCTTATCTATTTTATCTTATCTATTCTATCTTATCTATTTTAATATGTCACATTTAGTGCTCTTTCGTATGCATGCAAGGCAGTAATTTTCTTCTTATATGTGTGCCATTTTTTCAGTTAGGAAATCTACATTTTTACAGTAGTTGCTGTTGTATTTTAGAATCTACATTTGTTATTTTGTATTTTCTTTCGCATCAGATGCAATTTGTGTAATATTTCATTTTTAATTCATAAGATTTCTTATAAATAGATGGCGTATTATATAATTTATCTATATTTGCAGCGACCCCGGGACAACCGGCCCCTCCCACGGCCAGTGACGGCATGGCGACATCACTGAAGCTGTCGTGGCAAGCCCCGCCCAGTGACGGCGGTACACCAATCACAGGCTACCACGTGGAGAGGCGGAGCACGACCTCTAGAAGCTGGGTCTTCATCAACACAGAGCCCATACCCAGCACCAGCCTCACGATGAATGATCTTTTTGAGGATATGACGTATGAGTTTAGAGTGACAGCTGTCAATAAGATGGGCTCTGGTAAATCTTCAAACCCGTCTCAGCCAATCACAGCCAAGAATCCCTGGGGTCAGTATTGAAATATCCTGCTCCGATCATTTTAGTTAAATATCTTTTCATTTCCGTTTTCTTTCGCGCAAGCATGTCGGTGACGAGCAGGCATTGAATTTGATCCTTATGACAAACTATCCGCAGGCAGACAAACAACTTACCAATTTGTTACCGACTCAGCTGTATGTAAATATTTATAGAATATTTTAGGAAAGTGTTAGACATTATTTTTAGAAATATTACGATTTTTAGAAATGTTAGAAATTCTCTAATGGATCTTAGTACTTCATCGACTTTTACGACATGTTCAGTCCACTGTTAGTCTATTATTCTGTACCTCTTAAGGAACACGAGCACAACGCGTAAAATATAAATATCGGATATCATCACAACAAACATCAAACAACCACTATCAAATAAAATATCAAACAACCACTAAACTCTACAGTATCATCTCTTCCTCTTCAGTGCACTGCCAAGTAGCATGTTCAAGGTACATATTCATACTCAAAGTCTGCTTTCTCGCTCCATAAGAGCACTCTTTAAATCAACAAGTCAATCCCTTCACAAAGTCTATGCCTAAGCCATACCTTATGTAGCCTATAGCTTGGGAAAGGTATGGCTTTGAGGTGGTTTCCCGTTACCTTCCTCAGACTCTGCTATATATATATATATATATATATATATATATATATATATATATATATATATATAAAATTATATATATATATACATCTATATATATATATATTATATATATATATACATATATACATATGCATACCACAGACAAACCCGGCCGGACAGGAGAACCCACGGTGAAGGACGTCCAGAAGGACTCGGTGGAGCTGACGTGGACTGCTCCGCTGAACGACGGAGGAGCTCCGGTGACTAACTACGTGGTGGAGTACTGTCAGGAGGGGATGTTCAAGTGGCTGCCCGGGACCAGGGACGAGGTAGTCACCAGCACCCGCCACAGGGTCAAGGGTCTGGCAGATAAGACGTCGTACAAGTTCAGAGTGGCCGCCGAGAACAAGGGAGGGGTAGGCCCCTTTACCGAGTGTCTGCTGCCCGTTCAGATCAAAGAGGCTGTCGGTGAGTTGTTTATGTGTTGATTAGGCACAACGAGGTTTTAATTGATTGGTTGATGGATTGATTTATTTATAAATTGGTGAATTGATTGATTGTTACAATTCATTTATTAACTGATTGATTGATTGATCAGTTGATATAGTGAACAATTGATCGTTTGCTGGATTGATTGACTGATTGATTAATTAATTGACTGATTGATTAATTGATTAATCAAGTGATTTATTGATCAGTTGATGGATTGATTAACTGATTGATTAATAATAATAATAATAAAGGTTTAACGTCCGTTTCCTTATCCAGGGATGATGTTAGCGACGTCATTGATCGCTTGATTAACTGATTGATCAATTGATCGATCGATCGATTGATTGATTGACTGATTGATTGATTACCACAGCCGGAGACCCACCTAAGCTATTGAGTGGGGTGACAGACGTGACGGTACTCGCTCCCGAGGTGGCGACACTCGAGTGCTCGGTCAAACCAGGCACCAGAGAGGCGGAGTTCAGATGGTTTGTTGACTTTCTGAATTTAATATCAATTTTTAGTTTAGATTTTAGGTAGTTAGTTGACTTTCATCGCTTTCGAGTGAGGAAACTGACGTTAACCTTAGCTTTACCGGCAATACTTTCCTTGCCGTATTTATTATCTAATTTTAGTTTAACTTGCACCTATAACTGGCGACCGGTCTTCGAGATTGTTGTTATTGATACGGATTGTTTGATTGATTGATCGGGTTATTGATTGATTGATAGGTTAAGTGGTAGTTTATCGGTTGATTGATGGATTTATTTTTTATAATCGATTGATTCATCGATTAGCCCGATCCATCGATCGATTTATCGATTAATTGATCGATAGAATGATTTATTGATTAATTGATTAATTGATCGATTGCTGATCGATCGATTGCTTGACTACTTGCGTGATTGACTAATTGATTGATTGATAGGTTTAAGGAGGCAAGAGAGATCTACGCCAGTAAGAAGTACGACATGTTCTATTGGGACAACAAGGCGTCCCTGGTCATCAAGGAGAGCGAGGTGCAGGACTCGGGCAGATACCGGTGCGAGGTGTCTAACCCATTGGGGCGTATAGAGTCTACCGGAGTACTCACTGTCTACAGTAAGAAATTAATTAATCAATCAATCAATCAATTAACTGGGGCGTATCGAATCTACTGGAGTGTTCACTGTCTACATTAAGTAATCAATCAATCAATTAATCAATCAATCAATCAAACAATTAACTGGGGCATATCGAGTCTACTGGAGTGCTGACCGTCTGCAGTAAGTTATCAATCAATCAATTAATCAATCAATTAATCAATCAATTACATCTCATCGACTCTACTGGAATACTCACTGTCTGTCATAAGCAATCAATGAATGAATCGATCATTGCTTGACTGATTAATTGACTGAGCGACCGATCATTTGATCACATGATAGTTTAGCTGATGATTAACTGATTGATGATTGTTAGAAATGCCTACATTGGACTACGACTCGAGACTCGATACTCCGCAGTCCGTACGCTCAGGAAGCAGCCTCATACTCGACGTCAACTACACGGCTGTTCCTCAGGCCACCGTCACCTGGACCTTCAACGACGGGCCCGTCCCTGGTCGAGCTACCGTCACTTCTGACGCGTCCTACACCAGCCTGAATGTCAAGGCCATGACAAAGGACGACTCCGGTGTTTATAAGGTCAAGGTTACTAACAAGGCTGGCAGTAAATCAGCGTCATTTACAGTCAATGTTAAAGGTGCGTTATGTAATATTTATTAACAAGTAAATACGCATTATAGTGAAAAGATCAACTGTGTCGACAACTATCATTTTTAATAGCACATGTTTAAACCGTTAGGCAATTTAGTCCATTTTCCGTATAACCAGTCCAGTTAATGTCCGATTTTTTTTCGGCAGATCAGCGCGACTGGGATTCGAACCTACAAGAGTTCAATTCAATTCAGGATCTGTCATTTAGAATTTTATGACGTTACCCCTGCGCTATTGAAACATTCAACATTTCAATTTAATATTCAATTAAAAATTCAATCTCTCTCTTAGTGCACTGCCTATTGGCAGGTCCCTGGCATATAACTCCTCCTCGTATTTCTATCCTCTGCTCTTCTCATATCAAAGTATCAAATCGTCCAACATCCCAAGTCTCAGTCTTCCTCTAACCCTTTTCCTTCCATTCTTCCCTCAATTTTCTCATTCAGAAAACCTTTCCCTCCAGTTCTTCTTTCAATTCCTTATGATATTTATTATCTATTTATGATATTTATTATCTATTTATGATATTTATTATCTATTTATGATATTTATTATCTATTTATGTCAACCCTATTTAGCACTTCTTCTTTCGTAATTTGTCAATCATCAAATTTGTAAAATAATTTAAAAATTTAATAATTAACTATTCTATCTATTTATTCAGTCCCTCATCAATTAATCTCTTTATTTATTAATATCTTGATTTGTTTCTTGATCTATAGATTGATTCAGTCAAGCGTATTGATCTATTGATTGATCTATTGATCTATTGATTGATTTATTGATTGATCGATAGATATATTGATCTATTTATTGATCTATTGATTGATTTATTGATTGATCGATAGATATATTGATCTATTGATTGATCTATTGATTGATCTATTGATTGATCTATTGATCTATTGATTTATCTATTGATCTATTGATTGATCTATTGATCTATTGATTGATCTATTGATCTATTGATTGATCTATTGATCTATTGATTGATCTCTTGATCTATTGATTGATCTATTAATATAATGATTGATCTTTTGATCTATTGATTGATCTATTGATTGATCTATAGATCTATTGATTGATCTATTGATTGATCTCTTGATCTATTGATCTATTGATTGATCTATTGATTGTTATATTGTTCTATTGTTCTATTGATCTACTGATTGATCTATTGATTGATCTATTGATTGATCTATTGATTGTACTATTGTTCTATTGATTTACTGATTGATCTATTGATCTATTGATCTATTGATTGTTCTATTGTTCTATTGTTCTATTGATCTACTGATTGATCTATAGATCTATTGATCTATTGATTGATTGATCTATTGATTGATCTATTGATCTATTGATTGTTCTATTGTTCTATTGATCTACTGATTGATCTATTGATCTACTGATTGATCTATTGATCTATTGATTGATTCAGACAAGCCGGCCGCTCCTCGCAATCTCCAAGTAACCAGCATCAGCACGGACTCGGCGTCGTTGTCATGGGAACGGTCGCCTAGCGACGGCGGCGCACCCATTACGTCGTACGTGCTAGAGAAGCGTGACGCTGCGAGAGAGAACTGGATAGGCGTGGCTCAGAGCTCCCCGGACACACTACGGGCCACGGTGGGGCGCCTGTGGGAGGGCTGCGAGTACTACTTCAGAGTGGCTGCAGAGAACAGTGTGGGACTTAGCGACTACACTGAGCTGAGCAAACCAGTGGCGGCCAAAGCCCCGTTCTGTGAGTGTACTTAGACATTTATTATTATTATTATTATTTATTATTAGTATTATTATTTATTATATCTGTTATTATTATTATTTATATGTGACTGAGCGACTACACTGAGCTGAGAAAACCAGTGGCGGCCAAGGCCCGTTCTGTGAGTGGACTTAGACATTTATTATTATTATTATTTATTATATCTATTATTATTATTTTCTATTATATTCCGTTCTGTGACTCCACTTATTTAATAGTTTGCTAGTTATTTTTATTTATTAAGTAATTTATTTTTTATTTTTTATTTACCCGACCCTAGTTTAAAACTAACTGTGATGTGATCTAAAGAAAGAAGAGGAAGATTTATGATTTATTTATTACTATTTACATATATTTATTTACTTATTTATCCTCGTGTTGTGTCCGGGCTGTTTGAAGGATTGACCAACCGGTGACTACACGTGTCGTAGAAGGCAACTAAAGCACTAAGATCGATGCCAACGTCAGAAAGGGAATTTGGTTGGTGAGCGCCTAGGCTACAGAAATTGCTAAAAAAACTTAAACGAATGAATAACCTTGAGTGGAGAAAGTCTATTCGTATCCCGGCCCTGGTTAAACTGAGACTTAAGAGAAGATGATGATGATGATGATGATGATGTTGATGTTCTTGTTATCATTTGTATTGTTGTTGTTGTTATTATTATTATTATTATTATGCGCATTGTTGTTGTTGTTATTTGCATTTCTGTTGTTGTTGTTGTTGTTATTATTGGCATTGTTGTTGTTATTTGCATTATTATTGTTATTTTCATTGCTGTTGTTATTATTATTTACATAATCATTGTTGTTGTTGTTATATGCATCAGTATTGTTGTTGTTATCCACAGCCGAGCCTGACGCGCCGACCAACCCCCGCGTCCACGACATCACGAGCACCTCAGCCCGCCTCACCTGGTCCGCCCCCCTAGGAGATGGGGGCAGCCCCCTCAAGGGCTACCACATCGAGGGGCGGACCCCCTACAACCCCCGCTGGATGAAGCTTACCCGGGCCCCGGTGAAGGGGCTGGAGCATACCCTCAGTGACCTGCTCGAGGGCGATGAGTTTGAGTTCAGGGTCGTGGCGGTGAACGAGGCAGGGCAGAGCAAGCCCTCGAGCCCTACTAATAGTGTCAAGATTAAAAATGCTGTCGGTAGGTGTCGCATGTAGTTTTCATTGATTAACGTCAATAATAATAATGATATTAATAATAATAATGATATTAATAATAATAATGATATTAATAATAATAATGATATTAATAATAATAATGATATTAATAATAATAATGATATTAATAATAATAATGATATTAATAATAATAATGATATTAATAATAATAATGATATTAATAATAATAATGATATTAATAATAATAATGATATTAATAATAATAATGATATTAATAATAATAATGATATTAATAATAATAATGATAATGATAATGGTGATGATAATAATAATAATAATAATAATAATAATTCGCGGCACATTGGCGAATGCGTCCTCCCAGAGCGTAGAGGAACTATTTTAAATATTTTTCATCTTTCTTTTAATTAAATAAAGTCTCTCTTGTATCTTATATTTTAGCCCTGGGCCTTATACAGCCCAGGGCTATTATAAAAAATAAAAATACCTCAACACTTCACAGGAAGATAGTAACAGAACAGCATAAACATAAAAAGTAGGATAAAAAATAAACCACCACCAATTACACAGAGTTAGCCTAATAGGATCAAAATACTCACTTCATACATTCTGTTATTGAGCTTATTCTATTAATTTATAATTATTATTATTATTATTATTATAGTAAAGGTTTAACGTCCGTTTCCTCATTCAGTGATGAAGTCATGGACGTCCCCCATCACATGTCACTAAAAATCGATTCTTCAATCGATCGTAGCGGTGATTGTAGTTTTAAAGCTGGTAATGCTGAGTTTAACGTCAGTTTCCTCACTCGAAAGCGATGTCAGTGACGGGCGAGCCCAGGATTTGAACCCCGCACCTACTGTTCCGCGGTTGAGTATCTTACCGACATTGCCACTGTATCCAGTAAATGGCGATTAATTTAATTATGTAATTGTCATTAATTAGCGTGCTCAATATATTAATCGATTAATTATCAATTCATTAACACTGAAAGTGATTGAAGGACTGATAACCCGTGTTGTGTCCGGGACACTGAAGAATAGACCAACCTTATGCTGCACTTGTCGTAAGGAAGCAAGACAAAGGAAAACCAAAACGAAGCCATAGTATATTGCATTCTGTGTTGTGCTGTGAATCTGTGATGTGCTGACACTGACACTTACTGACACCGGCACTTATACTGTCACTGACACTGACACTTACTGACACCGGCAATTATACTGTCATTGACACTGACACTTCCTGACACCGGCACTTATACTGCCCCTGACACTGACACATACTGACACTGACACTTATACTTTCCGTAACACTGACCCTGATGACACTGACACTGACACTTATACTGTCTGACACTTCCTGACACCTGCACTTATGCTGTCCCCGACACTGACCCTGATGACACTGACACTTACTGACACCGGCACTTATACTGTCTGACACTTACTGACACTTATACTGCCCCAAGCACTGACACTTTTGACACCGGCACTTATACTGTCGCTGACACTGACCCTGATAACCCTGACACTATTTTGCAGACAAGCCATCAGCTCCAGGTCTACCTGAGATAGTGACGATAGACAAAGACTCGGCCACTCTTAGATGGGCTCAGCCTTCCACTGATGGTGGCTCGCCCATAACTAACTACAGGATAGAGATGAAGACTGTCGGTTAGTCCACTGTGTTTCTAAAGAGAATTGAGTTATTAGTCACATAGATTGAAATCTCTCTCCTCTTTCTCTCCTCTCTCTCTCTCTCTCTCTCTCTCTCTCTCTCTCTCTCTCTAAGTGAATCCACTGGCAGGCCCATGATATACATGTATAACGCCTCCACTCTCCTCTGCCTTCCGCTTTCCTCTTCATTTCCATAGATGAGTGGGTCTTTAATCGGCCTGCCTCTGCCTCTATTTTCTTCCATTCTGCCTTCTATGACCTCTTAGGTAGATTGAAATATACCTGTAAATAAGTAAAGAAATATGATTTCTTATTAATGTTCGAATTAACCAAAATGTGTGATAATAGTGAATTCGGTTTTGGTCATATTCCATTTTTTCCAGTATCGAAAACGACTGACTGTTTTTCGCTTTAAACGTCCCCGATTAGTTACTCTGCTTAGTTAGAAACCCGGCACTGAAACATCATTCTGAAATGTGCTTGTACTGATTCTGCGTGAAACGAAAGATAAGCTAATTGTTATTCTAAGTCTTTAATTGTATTGTAATTGCTACTTATTGTTGCATGCTGCTGGTATATATAATGTAGACTTCCTTTTTTGAACAATTGAAGGAACCTTTTATGATTGCCCTAATCTGCTTTTTATGTTTAGTTGGTCATACACATAATGTACGTCATGTGAAGCATAGTCGTCTTGCTTAGATGTTCGTTTGTGTATTTTTATTAATCCGTCATTTGCTCTCTTGTTTATTAGGCAGTTATCGCTGAGACCTTGTTTATTTTGAGGCACTTATCGCTGAGAACTTTTATTATTATTTTTATTATATTTTTTTAAAATTTACCCCGGTGTAAAGAACCTGAGATTTGATAAGAACTATTCAAGCCATACGTGCTGAATCGCCGCCCGGCTACTCGAGGTCATCAATCGGCTTAAAAGAATTGTTGAAGCAGACTGCATTAAATCTTTGCAAAGTCATGGAAAGCCTTTGCCAAAGAAAAGAGGTATCTCGCTTATCGCCGGTTTGCTCTGCAATAAGTCTGCCTTATTATTATTATTATTATTATTATTAATATTATTATTATTAATATTAATATTATTATTATTATAATATTTATTATTATTATTATTATTATTATTATTATTATTATTATTACTATTAGGCACTTATCGCTGGGACCTGGCTAACCCTAACGAGACGGTCACGGGTACGAGGCACACTATTCGAGGCCTTCAGCCCGAGACAGACTACGAGTTCCGTGTGATAGCCGAGAACAGGGCCGGGGTCTCCCAGCCATCCACTGAGTCGAGAACAGCCAAATACGGTATGATTGTCTCACTTAGTGTTTAATGGTAAAGCTAATGTTAACATCAGTTTCCTCACTCGAAAGCGATGTCAGTGGCGGGTGAGCCCACGATTTGAACACCGCATATACTGATAGGAGGTCGAATATCTTAAAAGCTATGGTTAACGTCTGTTTCCTCTGTCGAAAGCGATGTCAGTGATAGGCAAGCCCAGGATTTGAACCGTTTGTACACTTCGTTCCAGCAATGCCAATCTTCACTCTTTTCCAAATATTCTCACATCATTGGGCAGACGTTTATTCTCTTACGCAGCACCCATAATCTGGAACTCTTTACCTGCTAATCTTCGCTCTTGTTATTCTCTTTAAACATTCCCTAGCAAGCTTAAGACTTACCTTTTTCCATCATAGACATAATCAATCCACCCTGACGATTTTTTGACTGGCTCTTGTTTAGGACCTTACTTCTCGGCACATTTCTTTCGCAGATTGTTTTGAGTGAAAGTGAACTGATCTATAGTGATGTGTACTGTTGGGGACGTCCCTGACATCATCCCCGGATGAGGGATGATCCGATACCTTATCATGATGATGTTAAGGTTTAACGGACGTTAAACCTCATTAATTATAACAATAATCTGTGTTATTTCAGTCGAGCCGGTACAGTTCACCAGACCCCTGCAAGACGTGAAGGTGGCCAAGCTCGGTGAGCCAGCCACGTTCCTGTGTGAGATCACGAAGCCCGGGGCCCGGGCCCAGTGGCTCAAGGACGGCTTCGACCTCCACCACGGGCCCAAGTACGACATAGGGGTGACCGACCGCAACTACCGGCTGACCGTCAGAGACGTGGACGATAGAGACGCAGGGGATTATGCCATCGTCGTGCACGGTAAGTACTGGGACAATCTCGGACGTAGTGGTGGGGGAAGTGCCTGAAGTAGTAGGTCGATGAGAACAAGAGGGTTTATTGTCGTATGGTTACACACATGACGACTGTGTATATAATTGTGACAAGATAAACAAATAGAACAGTTTGAAAGTAAAAAGCTGAAAGATTGAGAGAGAGAGAGAAAGAGAGAGAGAGAGAAGGATAGAGAAAGAGATGAAAAAGATTTGAAAAGAAAGAGAGCTAGAGAGAGAGAGAGAGAGAGAGTACAGACAGAAAGAGAGAGAGAAAGAGAGAACAGAGAGAGGGAAGGATTCGAAGAGAGTTCTAAGGAGAGAGAAATAAAAGACATACCACATGGACGATGAGTTCACTCATTTACTTGATTCTCTATGCCAGGTTTACAGTGTCTTTGTTATTTTCGTGAAATTAAATAAATATCTATAATAAATGTCTATAATAAATATCTATCTATAATTTATCTATCTATCACTTTTTAATACCACATGTTTAAACCGTTGGGCAACTTATTCAATTTTCCGTGTGTTCCAGTCCAGTGAATGTCCGAGATTTTACTCTCAGATCAGCGCAGCTGGTTTGATTCATTAAGTGGATTGATTGATTGATTAAATGGATTGATTGATTGATTAAATGGATTGATCGATTGATTGATTAAATGGATTGATTGATTGATTGATTAAATGGATTGATTGATTGGTTGATCGATTAATTGATTGAGTCATTGATTTGTCTAACCCTCTCTACTACAGGTCACAGATCAGAAGCACGCTTGCACGTCGAGGCTAAACCAGAGTTCAAGATCTCGGACAAGTTCCTCGAACCCCTGGTGCTCAAGGCAGGCACCTCGGCCACGGTGGAGGTACCGTTCAGCGGCAGTCCCCAGCCCAAGATGACGTGGCGCCTGAACGGCACCTACCTGGGAGAGACCAGGAGAGTGCACGTAGAGACGAGTTATAACCTGACGACACTGGTCATCAGCAGAGCTGAGAGGTCGGATGCGGGAACTTACACCCTCTCTCTCGAGAATCAGTTCGGCTCGTCGACATTGTCCGTGAAAGTCATCGTGCTAGGTAGGCCTAATGTTAACTGTGAAGTATTGAAAGTCATCGTGCTAGGTAGGTCTAATGTTAACTGTGAAGTATCGTTAATAACACACTATTGATTACATTATATCCTGCGTAAAAGTTATTAAGTCACCGTTCACGTGATGACGCTACAGCTGATATATTACACTATCTTTTTGTATTTTTATCTACTAAAACATATTTTTATATAAATTCAAGATTCTATAGTTATAAAACACATTTATATTTGCTCTAGTTGTGTCCTCTATTTATTTACATTTTAATTTATTATCATTTCTTATATATATATATATATTTTTATTCTATAGTTATAAAATATCATGGATCTGCCAGTAGGCAGCGCACTAAGAGAGAGAGTGAGAGTTATAAAATATACTTCTATATGTTCTAGTTGTGTAATCTATTTTGCCCAGACAAGCCCAGTGCACCACGTGACCTCAGAGCGAGTCACGTGACCGAGGACAGCGTGACCTTGACCTGGATGACCCCGCTAGATGACGGGGGGGCAGAGGTCACACACTACGCCGTGGAGAAGAGAGAGGCACTGAGGATGACCTGGCAGCCTGTAGGCACAACTGTAAGCACCAGCATGGTCGTGCCTCGCCTTAGTGAAGGCGTCCAGTATGTGTTCAGAGTCTCGGCTGTCAATAAGGTCGGTACCGGTCCACCTGAGGAGCTCAACAAGTCCGTGTCAGCAAAGAGCCCACACTGTATGTAGCGCGTAAGATCTGCATTTAATTTGGATCATTATAAATATTTTCATACTTTTTCACTGACATCGCTTTCGAATGAGGAAACTGACGTTAACCTTAGCTTGACTAGCTTTAGAGTTTCTATTTATTTTGAGTCAATGATTGTAAATACATACAAACTGAACTAGGAAATATAGTTTAGATAAGTTTAGCTATGTATTAGTTTTTTATTTAAAAGGATTTTTTAAATTTGTAATTTAAATATACAGTCTATTTATATATGTATATATATATATATATATATATATATATATAGTTATATGTATATATATATTTATATATAATTATATATATATATAGTTATATATATATATATATATATATATAATTATCAGAATGGAGAAATTTTGCCGCCCTATGTTCTGTACAGAACTCAAGGAACTGATGATGATGATGATGATGATATAGATCTTAATATTAAAATATATATATACATGTAGAATATATGTATAAGTATATATATAAATTAACTTTTTATATGTTATTTATTTTTATTTTACATTTATTTTCTATATTCCATGTAGACGCCCCTATGCCACCAGGCGGCGTGCACGTGAGCGACATCTACAAGGATTCGTGCATAGTGTCATGGACGTCACCAACAAGTGACGGTGGCTCACCAGTGACAGGCTACAACATAGAGCAGAGGCTGCTCGTCAGACCCACGTGGTTGAAGATCAACAGCTCCCCAGTCACTGGACTGAGCTACCACGTGACTGGCCTGTCTGAGGGACAGTCCTATCAGTACAGGTTATTATCATAGTAATAGTCATGGTAGTAGTAGTAACAATTATAATAATGATAGTAATAGTAATAATAATAATAGTAATTGTAATAATAATAATAGTAGCAGTAATAATAGTAATAATAATAATAATGATAGTAATAGTAATAATAATAATAGTAATTGTAATCATAATAATAGTAATAGTAATAATAATAGTAATAATAATAGTAATAATAGGAATAATAATAATAATAGTAATACTAATAATAGTTATAATAACAATAGTAATAGTGATAGTAATAATAATAATAACAATAATAATAATACTCCCAGGGTAAATACTTTTTAATAAAAGACAATATTTATAACAATAACGATAATAATAAGAATAATGAAAACTGTAATGATAGGTCTAATGATAGTGATACTGGTAATGGTAATGATAATGGTATTGGTAATAGAAATAATATTAATAATGTTAATAGTACTAATAATAACAATAACAAAGGTTAACGCCCGTTTACTCAGCCAAGAACGATATCAGAGGCGTTCTCACAGCACGCTTCACTAAAGATCTATTTACCCCAATCTATAATAAAAGTACTAGATATCATGATGGCCGATGAAAGAAAAACTGTGTTTAAAATGTTACAGGGTGGTTGCAGAAAACAGAATTGGTCACAGTGAACCATCAGCGCCATCTGCCACTGTTCTAGCAGCAGATCCGTGGGAAAAACCCGGCGCTCCGGGAATTCCGAAGGTTGAGTAATTTCCTGAATATACTATAAATAGTTTTATAATTCTCTTACTTATGTCTCTGCTTTTTCTCTCTTATTCTGCAAACGTAATGTTCAAGGCATATATTTCTACATTCATTCTGCTTTAGCTCTCCATGGAGAGCCATCATACACCAACAGGCTGATACCACATAAGAAGTCTTCTTCTTCAGTGCACTGCCAAGTGACCGGTTCAGGGTACATATTCATACTCAAAGTCTGCTTTCTTGCTCCATAAGAGCTCTCCTTTGATCAACAAGTTAATCCCTTTACAAAGTCTATGCTTTATCAATACCTTATGTAGCCTATAGCTTGGGAAAATATGGCTTCTGAGGTGGTTTCCCGTTGCCTTCCTCATTTAGGTGGATTAATTTCTATTTAATCCTGGGGAAAATATTTCATGGTGAGGTGGGTCCGCTTTTGCCATCCTCAGCTCTTGCCTTTAGTCGCCTCTTACGTACACGCAGCAGATTGTTTGCGGTTTCCATATTTGCAGTGGTCCAACCACACCCGAACACAACACATAAGAGGTAGCAACAGCAAAAAACAAGTGACGATGTTCTAACCATTTTAGCATGTCTCCATAGCTCAGTGGTTAGAGGCGTCAGGTAAATGTCAATATATATATATCAAGGTCATTATTGTTGTTGTCCAATGTCAAGGTGACGGACATCACGCGTAGGTCTTGTAAGCTCAGTTGGTTGCCGCCCTCTAACGACGGCGGCGACGACATCCGCTCCTACCTGGTGGAGTACCGGTTCACCGGGGCCTTCAAGTGGGTGCGGGCCAACGAGGGCGAGAGGACGCCCGAGACCTTCTACAGGGTCTCAGGCCTTCAGGCCGACACCGACTACGAGTTCAGGGTGGCCGCCGAGAACAGGGCGGGCGTGGGGCCCTACTCTGAGGCCTCCATGACCGTCAAAGCTGTTGAACACGCTGGTTAGAATTTTAAATAAGCAACATTAAAACATAGGGCACACTGGGTCAGGAAGAACTTAAAAAAGCAACAATAAAAACAAAAGAAAATTGTGAATTTGTTTCTAGTAATCAGGCACTAGGGAGGAAGTGCTAAGTGGGTTTTTATTTCAGTCAATCTCATTTTTGTAGTGGTAAGATGACGGAGTGCGGAAATGATATTTATGGCTTTAAGTTAGCCTTGCATTAGTCAATTTATGTATGAGATATAAATTACGTGGGGATATGATATTACGTGTAGATTTCAATAATGATATTAATAATAGTAATAAACAAATTATTATTATCAGTACTACTACTACTAATAATCATAATACTAAAGTTTTACCGTTATTATGTTTTGATATTTTATATTTTATACTTTGATATTTTATATTAAGATTTTACGCTAAAATAATATTTTAATTTAATTAATATTGTAACATTTTAATTAAAGTATATTTAAATTTTCTACTTTGGTATTTTATTTTAAGACACTCTAAATGCTGAATTGTTTGTGGCGCAGCTGGCAAGGAGCCCGCCATTCTGTCTAACATACACGACGTGAGTACAAACACCGGAAAGTCAGTCAAGTTTGAGTGTGATATTTCACTGGGAAAACCCAAAGCTGAGATCCGATGGTAGGCCATGAACGTGTAATACTGTATTACCGATTTAATTTTAAAATCTGTAATAAAGTATATTATTTTAATGGAATTACTGATTAAATGCAACTATTTGTATTAAATTATAGTAGTTTAATTATATTTTTTATCGTTTCGTTTAGTATCGTTTATTTGTTCATTGATTGACTGATTGATTGATTGACTGATTGATTGATTGATTAACTGACTGATTCATACAGGTTTAGAGATGTGTTGATTGATTGATTGATTGACTGACTGATTGATTGAATGATCGATCGATCGATTGATTGTTTTATTGACTGATTGATTAACTGATTGGAACAGGTTTAGAGACGTGTTGACTGATTGATTGACTGACTGATTGATTGACTGATCGATCGATCGATTGATTGTTTTATTGACTGATTGATTAACTGATTGGAACAGGTTTAGAGACGTGTTGATTAATTGATTGATTGACTGACTGACTGATTGACAAAGGTTTAGAGACGTGTTGATTGATTGATTAATTGATTGATTGATTGATTGACGGACTGACTGATTTGCACAGGTTTAGAGACGCGCGCGAGATCTACAAGAGCGCAAAGTACCGCATGCAGAGTGACGACAGCGTCGCCTCTCTGACGATAGGGGGCGTCGAGCCAATGGACGCGGGTGTGTACCGCTGTGAGCTCTACAACCAGCATGGCAGGGTGGATACCACTGCTAACCTTATCATCAACGGTAAGAGTTGTATCATCATCGTCATCATCATCGTCATCATCATTATCATCATCATCGCCATCGTCAAAATCATCGTCATCATCATATCATCATCCTCATCATCGTCATCCTTATCATCATCATCATCATCATCATAATCATGGCAGGGTCGATACCTCAGCCAACCTCATCATCAACGGTAAGAGTAGTATCATCATCATCATCATCATCATCATCGTCATCAAAGATAAGAGTTGTATCGTCATCATCGTCATCCTCATCATCATCGTCGTCGTCATCATCATTATCAACATTCTCATCATCAACATGGCAGGGTCGATACCTCGGCCAACCTCATCATCAACGGTAAGAGTTGTATCATCATCATCGTCATCATAATCATCGTCATCATCATCATCATCATCATCATCATCATGGCAGGGTAGATACCTCGGTTGATTGATTGATTAACTGACTGATTGATTGATTGATTGACTGATTGATTGATAAATCAATCGCCTCTGGCTGGAGCCAGTGGCGAAGTCGGTAAGATACTCTACCGCGGATCAGTTGATGCGAGTTCAAATCCTGGGCTCGCCCGTCACTGACATCGCTTTCGAGCGAGGAAACTGACGTTAACCTTAGCTTTACCAGCTTTTAGCTTTTTTAAATGATTTGATTGATTGACTGATTGATTGATCGATCGATCGATTGATTGATTGATTGATTGATTGATTGATTGATCGACTGATTGATTGATTGATTCTAGCCGCACCAGTAATCGATATCGATCACCGCTATAAGCTACCTCAGGAAGCCAAGCGTGGCTCCTCCCTCATCCTGCCAATCAACTTCACGGCCACGCCCCGTCCTAGAGTCACGTGGTATCGCAACAGCGTGCCGCTAAGTGCACGCCCTGGTCACGTGCTCATCGACACCGGTGACCTCTATTCGACCTTGACCGTTCTCGGCATCGAGGCGGAAGAGGCGGGTAAATACGAGGTCAAGGTCGAAAATCTGGCAGGATCAGCGAGACAGGAGTTCGATGTTATTGTGAAATGTAAGACTCTATTTTTAGCTCTGCTAATCTTTAGTTTCTGCTTTAGTTAGTCCGTAATGTTTTGCTCTTTTAAATTCAATGCTATTTTCATTATCTATGTTTATTATCTCCAATTTTTCTACGATCTTATGTTGCTATGTTGCTATGTTTCTGTGTTTCCGGTAGTCAGCTAGATAGAGCTCAATTGCGCTCTTTCTGTCGGCCGTTTTATTTGTTTTCTGTCTCGTTGTATGCGCCCTGTGTATATTTTGATTCAGTTACAAATAAAGGATCATGGTTCATGTTTGATTTAGTTATCTTATTTTATTTATTAATCATCATCATCGTCTTCCCTTGAATCCCAATTTAACTAAGGTCAGGATACGAATAGACTTCCTCTCTCCTATAGACTCTCCTATAGACTCAAATCCTCGCTGTCTGTTCTACATCATATCATCATATCTTATTTTATTTATTAATTATATAATCTTAGTAAATAAATAATTTATTGTTAATTAAAACTAACTAAATTTAATTAATTTCATAAATTTCTAAATTAAGAATTTAATCAACTAATGTAAATTTAATTAGCAATTAAATACATTTTTATTTTTACTTGATAAATTTTATTACTTAATCTGAATTAGTTCATTAGTAAGTTCAGTTAATTACTTATGTTTGCTGTAGTTAGCCTTTACATGTAAAGAGCATTGTTAATATTAAAATATTTAAGTTGCAATTTCCTTAAATGTATTTTCTTGTACATGTATTACTTTGCAATTCTTATTCCCTACCTATGGCTTCTCAGAGTTTTAATCTATCGCAAACACTGTAGATATATTTAAATTTTATTTTCACCAACTGAATGGTAATCATAGTTAAAAACAAAAAATCTTAGTTTGATTGAGCATTTGCTTGATTGATTGATTGACTGATTGACTGACTGAATGACTGACTGATTGATTGAATGATTGATTGACTGAGTGACTGACTGACTGACTGATCGATTGACTGATTGATTGATTGATTGACTGATTGACTTACTGACTGATTGACTGATTCATTGATTCATTGACTGACTGACTAACTGATTGATTGACAACAGCGGTGCCACTCCCACCGTCCAGTCTGCGAGTGTCAGGTATCCAGCGGGACGCCGTCAGTCTCTCCTGGGAGCTGCCGGACAGTGACGGAGGCATGCCCATCACCGGCTACGTGATCGAGCGCTCGGACGCCTCGAGGGGCGGCTGGGTGACCGCCGGCTCGGTGGACGCCCACACCCGCTCGTTCAGGATCCCCAAGCTGCTGGAGGGAAGCCGCTACTACTTCCGTATACTGGCCGAGAACAGCGTAGGAACGAGTCGACCAATAGAGACCTCACAGGCTGTCGAGGTGAAGAGCCCGTATGGTTAGTATACGAGTGTATTACTCGATAGATAGTTGATACCCAAGTCAAGACACCCATTACGAGCCGACTATCTCCCGTATAAAACGAGCAGTACTAGGGTACTAGAGTACTAGGGTACCATGGTATTAGAGTACTAGGATACTAGGGTATTAGAGTACACGGGTACTTGAGTACTAGAGTAATAGAGTACCATGGTATTAGAGTACTTGAGCACTATATGTGCTGTGGTACTAGAGCTCCAGGATACTAGAGTACTATAGCAAAGTACTATTTAAAAGTTATATTTCAAAGTAGTAGTTTATTTTAAAACATAGGAAGAAGAGTTGGATAGTTGGATAGGACACATTCTAAGGGTGGAAGGTCTATTAATAGAGGTCATAGAAGGTAGAATGGAAGGGGAAAAGGCAGGGGAAGGCCGAGATTAGGTAAGTTAGATGATATAAAGATCCACTCATATGTGGAAGTGAAGAGGAAAGCGGAACACAGAGAAGAGTGGAGGCGTTATATACCATGGACCCTCTTTATAATCATGAACGATCACCACATTCGTACGAATCTTTTTTACCTGTTAAACGATTATCTCTGATAGATAATTGTTTAAAAGTTATAAATCATGACTATTTTTATACCACGTTTTCTATACCATTCATTCATCACTTACCCATTGGATCTCTTTATTATTTTATTTATTTAATTTATTGATTATTTATTTATTTATTTTTCGTGTCCTGACCCTGGTTAAACTGGGATTTAAGGGAAGATGATGATGATGATGATGATGATGATGATGATGGTAATGATGATTGATTATTTATTTATTGATTATTTATTTATTTTATTATTTCATTTATTTTTTATGATTTGTTTTGTTTTCATTAGAAAACAGCTAGAAAAAGTAAAAGTTAACAAAATTATAAATTAAAGTTTAACTCTTTTGTTAAATTAAAGTTTACCTATCTCTAACACAGACACGTATATCTACCATCTAAATCACGTATAATATATGTATCTCTACCACAGACACGCCAGAAGCGCCACGTAACGTCGAGGTCCTCGAGGCCTCTAGACTGGGCATCGTTCTGCAGTGGCAGGCCCCGCGCAGTGACGGCGGTGCCCCGGTGCGGGGCTACGTGATAGAGCGCAGCACGGGGCTGGGAGGGCGCTACCAGAGGCTGACCAGAGGCCCCATCAGCGACACGTACTACAGAGATGTGAACGTACACGAGGGGTATGAGTACGACTACAGGGTGGCCGCAGAGAACGAAGCGGGGGAGGGGGTGTGGAGCAAGTCAGTGGGGCCCGTGGCGGCCAAGGTGCCGTTCGGTAAGTTGTGTCCTTTTTAATTATTTTAATATTCGTGTTTGAAAGTGAAATGTTTCGGCTGAGCTAGTACTAAATGTTGTTCGTTGAACTTGGTGATGCTCTGGGGACCTTTGAGTCTTGTTATATTGAGAGTAATTTCCTGCGTTGTGTCAAGAAAACACACAATATAGTAGAATCAGCATGCATGTTGATATCTATCACTTTTTATGTTGATCCTGGTTGTGATTACGATTCATGACTCCCCCTATATAACGTATATATCCAATGATCCATTGCAATATATTTCTCACATAACGTTATTTTATGCTTTATGATTGTATTATTTATGAATTTTGATGAATGCTTTTTTATGATTTATGAATTGATTGATTCTGTTCCTTGATTGAATTGATTAAATCTGTTCTTTGATTGAATTGATTGAATTCATTTAATCTATTCTAAACGACAGACAAGCCCTGGCCTCCCGGTAAACCCGTGGTCACCGCGATGACACGTAACTCGGTGGCCCTCTCCTGGACCCCACCGCGCAACGACGGCGGGTCGCCCGTCACGAACTACATCGTCGAGTCGAAGAGCAGCTCGTACTACGCCTGGACCTCCTGCTCGGTCGGTCTTAAGGTCTCCGAGCCCCACTTCACCGTCAGCAACCTGAGCGAGGGCACGTCGTACGAGTTCAGGGTCATCGCTGAGAATATCTCCGGCAGAAGCGAGCCCTCTCCTAGCTCTTCAGCTGTAGTTATAAGGGATCTAATGGGTAAGCAGTGAAAAAGTGGTGTTAAATATGTTTTTAATTAAATGATTTTATTGGCCTAATGTTTTGTGGATATAGCTTAATAAGCTATATTGTGACGTCGTTAGCAATTATGGGATGAAAATTTGTGACATTATCTATTCTTATAATAGTTTAAACTGAATAGTTAAATACTTAAATAATCATAAAATACACTTTACTGTGCAGAGTTACCGACGGTAGTAAGTTAATACCGGAAATTTAAGTATTTAAATTTAAAAACTAATGTTAGCCACTAGATATTACCGATCCTTTGTAACCCTTATGTTCAGCAAAGAACGAACTATATCCTTTTAGTCGATTGATCCTCAATGGCTTTATCACATGCTTGATTTATTGATTGATTGAGATTGATTGAGTGATTGATTGAATGATTGATTGGTTGATGATTGATCGATCGATTGATTGATTGATTGATTGATTGATTGATTGGTTGATCAGGTGGCAAGGGCCCGTCAGTACAGGAGCACCTGCATGACTCTTACGCTAGGCTAGGAGGCGTGGCCGAGTTCCAGTGCAGAGTGGCCGCCGATACGTCACCTAAAATAACTTGGTAGGTTGCCAGGGCCTTCATTGCGTACTGTTCAGGGAAATATTAAATGTTTAGAATTTAATTTGATGTAATTTCCTATAAACTATTATACTCAATTTTAGTTTTAATTGTAATGTTTATTTAATTCTAACATTATGCTACAAAGATAAGGATGATGAAAATCGCTATGGCATTCCCAATGATAGTTATTAATTATAACGGTAATAATGACGATAATGATAATAATCAGGGACGTCCCTGACATTGTCCTGTGGCGAGGAACCTGAAATGGTCCTATTGCGAGGAGCCGGACGTTAAATTCTTATCAATTGATTGATTGATAGATTAATGATGACAATATCGATAATGATAATAAAACTGGCATTAAACGTAATAATGGTAATAATAGTAACACACATTATAGTGAAATGATCAACTATGTTGATATCTATCACTTTTAATACCGCATGTTATATCCGTTAGGCAATTTAGCCCATTTTCCGTATAACCTGTCCAGTGAATGTCCGAGATTTTACTCTCAGATCAGCGCGGCTAGGATATTGACATTTGGTAATTTCAATTGGTAATGCATATCTGCATAGGACTAAGGATTACGGTAATTTGGCTGAGAGTCGCAAGTACGTGATGAAGTACCGTGATAACGTTGCCTCGCTCTCTGTCCACGATGTGACCGAGCACGATAGAGGTCTCTACACGTGCGAGATATCCAATGCTCACGGCTACTCCAGCTCTTCTGCTGCTCTCAGACTCAAAGGTTTTATTTTTATTATATATTCGTTAATGGGAAGATATTAAGAAGATAGTTAAGGGAAGATGATGATGATGATGATACGTTTATTACGTGAAATCTGACATACCGCAGAAAACATACACTCGTACAAATGGCAATATAGAAAGCAATAAAGATAGTATTATGCAGACATTGTTTCAAAGAAGCTTAATGAGAGTCTTTATATAGCATTCTAATTATAAAGTTCTTATCCATCAAACGTGAGCGTTTATATGGTAAAGAGAAAGGGTGAGCCCTCTCCCTGAGCTTAAAGTTAACATTATCCTCAAGTGGTGGAAGAAGCCGGTGCATGAAGGTTTGTCGATTTGGATATGTAGTTCTATAGTTTTCAATGTTGTCATGAATGACGGTGCGCCAAAACATTCTGTGCATATCTCTCATATCTATATCACATCATATCTTTGGGTATTTCACGATGACCATGGTAACACAACAGTACAATATACTTTGGAATCTAGTATACTTCTTCGTGAGTTTCAAAGATTATAAGGCAGTTTTGGCCATTAATTTAAATCACGTCAAAGTAAAAGCTTGTAAAGCTAATGTTAACGTCAGTTTCCTCACTCGAAAGCGACGTCAGTGACGGGTGAGCCCAGGATTTGAACCTCGCACATACTGATCCGCGATCGAGTATCTTACCGACTTCGTCACTGACTCCAGCCACAAGTAGTCCAGTGGGCTCAATGTCAATGTTAGAAGCTCACTTCTGCTTTATTTAAGACTTGGGCGTACTCTAAATAGCGGCAGGCAAACTGGTTCTGACCTATTACTTGTTATTTAATATAAGTTAGGCTAATATCATCATCATCATTTTCTTCCCTTGAATCACTGCTTAACTAGGATGCAAATAGACCCTTAAACTTTTCTATTGGTGTAACAATATTTTGTTGGTTTGTCTAATTCTGCAAAATAGTATGAGTAGGTCATTTGCATCTTCAGTAGATGACAGAGCCGCCAACGATTGTCATTGATCCACTATAATCGATTGATTGATTAATCTACTTATTTCCCCATTGATTAATCACTACAGAGCCTCCTAGGATTGACATAGACCCACGACTACGCAAGCTCTCAGCCCATGTGGGCGGGGCCGCAAAGATCAGCGTGGGTATAGAGGGTGACCCCGCCCCTACTGTCACGTGGTACAAGGACGGGCTGCAGCTTAAGGGCAGAGCCAATGTCAGTGTGGACACTTCGGACTTCCTGTCGACTATCGGCATCAGAAGACTGACGAGGGAGGATGAGGGAGAGTACGAGATAGTGGCCAAGAACGAGTGGGGCACAACGAAAGAGAGGTTCACCCTCAGAGTCATGGGTGAGTCTTTATTATGTATTATTTATTATTATTATTATGAATTGTTAATTAGTATGTTTTATTATTATGTCTTATTTGTTTTTATTTTATTTTTATTTATAATTAGAAATCAGGCAGCAAGGCCCACACAAAGCATAAAAGACACAGCACACCCATAAAATCATTTAAACACTCGTAAAATCAGATATAATAGTACTAAAATGGAAAAATCACAACCTAAAACAATTAATTAGTGCACTTTCACTCTTACTAACACACTGATTTATTATTATGTGCTATTAATTTTTCTTAATTGTTTGCTATTAATTATTATGAACTATTTATTATTATGTATTAAAACTGTACTCTATTGTACTCTACTGTATTGTACTCTATTGTACTCTACTGTATTGTACTCTATTATACTCTACTGTATTGTACTCTATTGTACTCTACTGTATTGTACTCTATTATACTCTACTGTATTGTACTCTATTATACTCTACTGTATTGTACTCTATTGTACTCTACTGTATTGTACTCTATTATACTCTACTGTATTGTACTCTATTATACTCTACTGTATTGTACTCTATTATACTCTACTGTATTGTACTCTATTATACTCTACTGTATTGTACTCTATTGTACTCTACTGTATTGTACTTGTACTCTACTGTATTGTACTCTATTGTTCTCTACTGTATTGTACTCTATTATACTCTACTGTATTGTACTCTATTGTACTCTACTGTATTGTACTCTATTATACTCTACTGTATTGTACTCTATTGTACTCTACTGTATTGTACTCTATTATACTCTACTGTATTGTACTCTATTGTACTCTACTGTATTGTACTCTATTATACTCTACTGTATTGTACTCTATTGTACTCTACTGTATTGTACTCTATTATACTCTACTGTATTGTACTCTATTATACTCTACTGTATTGTACTCTATTATACTCTACTGTATTGTACTCTATTGTACTCTACTGTATTGTACTCTATTATACTCTACTGTATTGTACTCTATTGTACTCTACTGTATTGTACTCTATTATACTCTACTGTATTGTACTCTATTGTACTCTACTGTATTGTACTCTATTATACTCTACTGTATTGTACTCTATTGTACTCTACTGTATTGTACTCTATTATACTCTACTGTATTGTACTCTATTGTACTCTACTGTATTGTACTCTATTATACTCTACTGTATTGTACTCTATTGTACTCTACTGTATTGTACTCTATTATACTCTACTGTATTGTACTCTATTATACTCTACTGTATTGTACTCTATTATACTCTACTGTATTGTACTCTATTGTACTCTACTGTATTGTACTCTATTATACTCTACTGTATTGTACTCTATTGTACTCTACTGTATTGTACTCTATTATACTCTACTGTATTGTACTCTATTGTACTCTACTGTATTGTACTCTATTATACTCTACTGTATTGTACTCTATTGTACTCTACTGTATTGTACTCTATTGTACTCTACTGTATTGTACTCTATTGTACTCTACTGTATTGTACTCTATTGTACTCTACTGTATTGTACTCTATTATACTCTACTGTATTGTACTCTATTATACTCTACTGTATTGTACTCTATTATACTCTACTGTATTGTACTCTATTATACTCTACTGTATTGTACTCTATTATACTCTACTGTATTGTACTCTATTATACTCTACTGTATTGTACTCTATTATACTCTACTGTATTGTATTCTATTGTACTCTACTGTATTGTACTCTATTGTACTCTACTGTATTGTACTCTATTGTACTATACTCTGCTGCACTGTACTGTACTGTACTCTACTGTACTGTTCTCACTGGCTGGAGCCAGTGGCGAAGTCGGTAAAATACTCGACCGCGGATCAGTTGATAAGGGTTCAAATCCTGGGCTCGCCCGTCACTGACATCGCTTTCGAGTGAGGAAACTGACGTTAACCTTAGCTTTACCAGCTTTTTACTGTACTACATTCTACGGTACTGTACTGTACTGTACAGTACTATACTCTGCTGCACTCTACTGTACTTTACTCTACTGTACTGTACTGTAGTGTACTATATTATACTCTATTGTACTATACTCTATTATATTGTACTCTACTGTACTCTATTGTGCTCTACTCTACTCTATTGTACATTAACTCTACTGTACTAAACTCCATTGTACTCTACTGAACTGTACTCTACTGAACTGTACTGTACTGTACTCTGCTCTCCTCTGCTCTGCTCTGCTCTCCTCTGCTCTGCTCTGCTCTACTCTACTCTACTCTACTCTGCTCTACTCTACTCTACTCTACTCTACTCTACTCTACTCTACTCTACTCTACTCTACTCTACTCTACTCTACTCTACTCTACTCTACTCAACTCTACTTAACTCTTGCTAGAGAATGTTGAAGGAGAAGAACTAGAGCGAAGATTAGCAGGTAAAGAGTTATGGATTGTGGGTGCTGCGTAAGAAAAAGAACTTGTACTATAGATGTACTGTACTATTACTGTACTACTTGTACTGTACTACAGATATACCCCAGGCCCCACAGAACATTCGCACGACGGACGTCAGAGAGACAAGCATACAGGTCGACTGGTCGAAGCCTCGCTCTGACGGCGGGTCCACCATCGTCTCGTACATCCTAGAGAAGCGAGAGGCGACCTCTAACTACTGGTCGCCTGCAGGCACGGTGGACGCCTCCAGGACGACCTGCAACGTGTCGGGTCTACGACCGGGTGTCGAGTACCAGCTGAGGGTGTCTGCTGAGAATGAGATGGGTGTCAGTGAACCCTGCACCCTGGCTATACCAGTGAGAACACTGGGCGGGCAGGGTTAGTGTCTGCTAGAAATGTGAAAAACAAGCTAATAAAGTTACTCATAGCGACATCGCCACTGGCTCCAGCCTGTAAATCAATCAGGGAATTTAGTGAATACTTGTTCCGTAAATTAATTAAACGATCTTTGAATCCAGTAAAAAGCTGGTAAAGCTAAGGTTAACAACCGCTTCCTCCCTCGAAAGCGATGTCAGTGACGGGCGAGCCCAGGATTTGAACCCCGCACCTACTGATCCGCAGTCGAATATCTTAGCGACATCGCCACTGGCTCCAGCCTGTAAATCAGTCTGGGAATTTATATTGACTACTACTTTTTCAGTTAATTAATAAAACGTTCTGTGAATCAAGTCAAGCAATTAATCGGTTAATTTAGGAATGGTTAATTTAGGGTGTCAGATGGGTGTCATAAGTTCCAGGGGGTGGTTTAAGAGTCAATCAATTAATAAATTGTTCTGTCAATCCAGAAATCTACCTAGCTGTTAGCTTTAAATTGGTAATCTGATCAATCAATAAAGTTATAAGCATTCAACTAATAGAATACAATTCTGACTATACATGTAGTTTGTATGCTAGATAATCAGTGTTAGTTGTGAAATTAATGAATCATTTTATCAATTTTAATTAATATGTGTAAACAGGATTGTTTTCTCAGGGATTGACGCCCCTGCCCAGTAAATGTTAGTCGAAGCTGAGGAAGGCATAGGGGGCCCACCTCATCATAAGCAGAATCCCCCAAAAATAATGGCATATCAAAAGGAATGTTATATATTATTTAAAGATCCACTTTTATGTGAACGTGAAGAGAAAAAACCGAAAACAGAGAAGAGTGGAGGATTTATATACCATGAACCTACAAGTAGGCAGTGCAATAAGAGAGAGAGAATTACTGTTAGTGAACCTATCTAACTACTGGTCGTTACATGATTTATAACTTTTATGAGTTATTTGCTCTGCAATATGATTTTAGACTTTAGTTTTTAATACTTGCTCATTGGACAATGTTTCCAGTTTTCCCAGAATCATTCCTGCCGTCTCTGCCATCAGTGCGCCACTCGGACCTGTTGGAGGACAGAGTGACCCTGGAGTGGGAGCCAGTGGTGTTTGAGCCCAGGTATCATCTGAAGAGCTACGTGGTCGAGAGGTTCCTCGATCCACCTCCACGCTGGGACAGGCTCGTCACTCTGCCACCAGCCGTTACCAGGTGGGGTGTTACTGATTATTAGTGGAGTGTTACTGATTATTAGTGGGGTATTACTGATTATTAGTGGGGTGTTACTGATTATTACCAGGTGGGGTCTTACTGATTATTACCAGGTGGGGTATTACTGATTTTTACAAGGTGGGGTGTTGCTGATTATTACCAGGTGGGGTATTACTGATTTTTACAAGGTGGGGGTCTTACTGATATTCGCTGTTACTGAACAGGAAACTGTTAAAAATAGTATTTTAAGCAAAAGCTGGTAAAGCTAATGTAAACGTCAGTTTCCTCACTCGAAAGCGATATCAGTGACGGGCGAGCCCAGGATTTGAACCCCGAACATACTGACCCGCGGTCGAGTATCTTACCGACTTCGCCACTGGCTCCAGCCAGTAGGTAAACCAATATGTTGTAATGAAAATGTAATTAGACAGTTTTTACAGATTGATTAATGCTCTTTTAAATATATGACTGATGGATTGTCTGACTGAATGACCTACCGACCGGCATAATTATTTATTTTATAAATATTTAATACAAAATTTTAAAATTAATGGAGAAGATTTTGATATGGTGTGAGACAGAGAGGAGTGGAGAAGGCCCGTTCGTATCCCGACCCTAGTAAAACTATGATTTATTATTGATTGATTGATTTATTGATTGATTGATTGATTGATTGATTGATTGATTGATAAAGATACACGGTGCCAGGACTAAGGGCAGATCAGAGACACAGGTTTAGGATCTACGGAGAGAGCTTAGAGGGACCGATCAGTAAACCTTACGAGTACGAGACACCTGCATTCGTCATGCAGCCTGGAGGTGAGAGCTTCTCTCACTGAATCTAGAGCTACTATTAACTCTATGTCTCTCTCCCAGTTATATCCCTTTTCAAGGGATATAACTGGGAGAGAGACATAGTTATATCCCTGGCAGTTATATCCCTTTTCAAGGGATATAACTGCCCGCTCAATGGAAGCTCGTTAAAGATTATCTATTCGAAAGTATATCTATATCTACAAATACTGGAAACCACTATTCGCTTATTCATCACATCAAACATTAAATCTAATTATAGTTATAATATAATTATAGTTATTACTGATTCGGGGGAGGATGATGATTATGATGATTATGATGAAGATGATGATGAATATGAAGATGAAGATGATGATGAAGATGATGATGAATATGAAGATGATGATGATGATGATGATACTATAACTCTCGTTGTAGACGTGCCGTACCGTCCGGTGGGTCCCATGATCGTGACTAAGATCAGCGCCCACTCGCTGGAGATCGAGTGGCGGCCGCCCATACACGACGGGGGTCACCCTATCCAGGGCTACGTGGTCGAGATGAGCGAGAGCGGCGGCCCGTGGAGGAAGGTTGGCTACACAAACAGTCGAGACCTGAGGTTTACTATCGCTGGCCTGACAGAGGGCAGCAACTACTTCTTCAGAGTTCTTGCCGAGAACTCGAGCGGTCTGAGCAAACCACTGCAGTCTGATTGTGTGGTGCCAAGTGCCCCTGCCGGTGAGATGATTAGTTGGTCAATCAATTAATCAATCAATCAGTCAATCAATAACTCAATCAATCATTCAATCAATCAGTTAGTTATAATTGTATGAGCAAACCACTACAGTCTGACTGCATGGTTCCAAGTACCCCAGCCGGTGAGTTCATTAGTTGATCAATCAATTAATCAATCAATCTATCAATCAATTAATTATAATGGTATGAGCAAACCACCGTCTAATTGCGTTGTGCCAAGTGCCCCAGCTGGTGAGATGATTAGTTGATCAATCAATCCATCAATTAATCAATCAATCAATTAATCAATAACTCAATCGATCTATCTATGTATCTGTCAATCAATTAATTATAATGGTCTGAGCAAACCACTGCAATCTGACTGCGTGGTGCCTAGTGCCCCAGCCGGCAAAATGATTAGTTGATCAATCAATCATCAATTAATCAATCAAACAATCAATCAATCAATTAATTATAATAGTATGAGAAAAATATTGCAGTCTGACTGCGTTGTTACCAGTGCCCCAGCCGGTTTGTTGATTAATCAATCAATTAATTAGTTGAAAGATAATTTAATTAATCGATCAAATCTAAAAGTATAAATAAACTTCAACAATCAGGCTGTATGGAATAAAACTCTTCACATGGCAATTTCAATCTTGAACCAATTAATAGCCCAATCATTATGAGTCAGCCAGTCAATCAATGAATCAGTAAATCTATCTATCTGGCTGGAGCCAGTGGCGTCGTCGTTCAGACACTAGACCGCGGATCAGTATGTGCGGGTTAAAATCCTGGGCTCGCCCGTCACCGACATCGCTTTCGAGTGAGGAAACTGACGTTAACATTAGCATTACCAGCTTTTTATCAATTAGCTATTTCGAAAGTCTGTACATTTTTGTATAAAAATTAATATTATTTCTTATTATTTATTTACTTATAAATTGTTTCCATTCCCCAGGTGGCGTACCCAGTGGTCCACTAGGGGTCCGGTACGGCAAGGTCAAGCGGGACTCCGTGACAGTGGAATGGGACCTCCCGGAGCGTGAGGACACATCCATCACCGGATACCTCATTGAGAAGAAGGACATCCGGCGTGATCACTGGGCCCCCGTCCACAAGGTCGCACCCAGGGTTCGAACCTACGAAGTGCCCGGTCTCGTATCTGGGCATGAGTACCTGTTTAGGGTTCGTTCACTGAGCAGAACGGGCACAGGGGAGCCAGTGCAGATAGACACGCCCCTTACCATGTCCAGTCAATATAGTAAGTGAATTGTTAGTTCAGATGACTGCACGTGTCGTAGAAGGCGACTAAAGCACTAAGATCCACACCAGGAAAGGGCATTCGGTTGATGAGCGCCTAGGCTTCAGAAATTGCTACAAAAATTTTAAAGTCTCAAATATGGGATTGACTGATGGATGATATGATGTATCACAGAGAGGATTTTAAAGATATTATTAATAAATACTAATATAAGCAAACTGCAATATTTTTATTCATGCAGTTATTCGTGATCTAATTTTAATTTAATTTTCTTCTAAAAAGTAAATTAATTAAATATATATCACAGATAATTAATTCAGACTAATTCATTGACTCCATTATTCTCGCCCTCTCCCTCCCTCTCTCACTCTCTCTATCTCTCCCTCTCTCGCTCTCTCTATCTCCCTCCCTCCCTCCCTCTCTCTCTCTCTCTCTGTCTGTCTGTCTGTCTAATGTACTGTCGAGTGGCAGGTCCAAGGTACTTAATCAAACATAGAGTCTGCTTTCAAAAACAATAAACGATAATAGTTCAATAAGTTATTCCCCTCACACAAGGCTCTGCCATATGCATACCTTATATATCTTATGCAATACCTATGCATAAAGCTATACCGTATGTTCATTTAACTATGGGAAAAAACATGGCTTCTGGGGTGGTTTCCCGTTTCCCGTAGTGCCTTCTTCAGTGTCCCGAACACATCATGGGAACACATCATTCACTCAAATTAATTACCTGTCGCAGAAGTACCATCGCCGCCTAGAGGACCGATCAGCAGGTTCAAGGTCACGTCTGACTCAGTGGAACTGAGGTGGTTGCCCCCTGACGTCACCGGCAACCTGCCGTTGCTCAGCTACATCGTGGAGGTGCGCGAGGCGACGAGGGCGTACTGGAAGAGGTCGGCGACGCTGAGCGGTGCGCAGACGTCGTACACGCTGAGCGGACTGAGCGAGGGCACCGAGTACGTCGTCAGGATCATCGCCCGCAACCAGGAGGGCGAGAGTCTCCCGCTGGTGTCTGATACGTTCACGATGCCTAAAGCTAAAGGTTTGTGCGCGAAATAAAGGTGTTATAGCAAGTTAAAGGTTTGTGCGCGAAATAAAGGTGTTTAGCAAGTTAAAGGTTTGTGCGCGAAGTAAAGGTGTTTAGCAAGTGAAAGGTTTGTGCGCGGAATAAAGGTGTTTAGCAAGTTAAAGGTTTGTGCGCGAAATAAAGGTGTTTAGCAAGTGAAAGGTTTGTGCGCGGAATAAAGGTGTTTAGCAAGTGAAA
Organism: Enchytraeus crypticus; assembly: GCA_905160935.1. Lineage (NCBI taxonomy): Eukaryota > Metazoa > Annelida > Clitellata > Enchytraeida > Enchytraeidae > Enchytraeus > Enchytraeus crypticus. Next base: position 498,281 of record CAJHZI010000193.1, on the reverse strand, counting down.
GGTTTGTGCGCGAAATAAAGGTGTTTAGCAAGTGAAAGGTTTGTGCGCGGAATAAAGGTGTTTAGCAAGTGAAAGGTTTGTGCGCGAAATAAAGGTGTTTAGCAAGTGAAAGGTTTGTGCGCGAAATAAAGGTGTTTAGCAAGTTTTTTAAGGTATATCGCACTCATTCAATTCGTTGGTGTTGAAACGAGTATGGCCGGGATCCAATAAACCAATTAATAGATCTAATGAACCAATCAATAGATTTAAAAAACCAATCAATAGATCTAATGAACCAATCAATGGATCTAATAAACCAATCAATATGTCTAATAAACCAATCAATAAATCTAATATACCAAGCAATATATCGAACAAATTAATCGTTACATGAAATAAATCAATCACCTGATTGATTATCACAGCCGTGCCGTCAGCACCTAGCATGCTGCGGGTGGAACGTGTCACGGACGACAGCGTCACCCTACATTGGTCTCACCCGTACTCAGACGGGGGCGCCGAGATCACCAAGTACGTCGTGCTCAAGCGCCTGGCCGACCAGCGTGGAGGCCTCGACAAGTGGGACGAGGTCGCTCGGGTGTCCGGTACGACTACGACCTACACCGTTACTCGACTGCGTGAAGGCAAGGGACATCTATTTGCGGTGTATGCGGTGAATCGTGTGGGAGAGGGAGATCAGATGGAGACGGCTAGGCCCGTCTACCCGAGGAAGGCGGCTACTCGCCCGGTTCCGCCCGTCGGTCCCCTGGCTATCCACGCCTTCAGCCACGACTCGGTGACCCTCTCGTGGGCTCACCCGCCCGGCAGTGAGGGGCTGATAGCTAGCTACCGCATCGAAAAGAAAGAGGTATGAGCTTCGCATAAATATCTTTTTACTTCACAGGAATAATAAGTAAAGGATTATAATATAAATCCTTTTATCTAAATATGTTTTTATTTTATACGATTAATAATTATTTTTAAAGATTATAAATCTGGGACAACCTGACACATGTCAGCCACGGTGTACTAAATAAATCGCTTTAAATGATATCGTATTGCATTATGAATTGTATTTTATCGTATCGTATGATATTGCACCGGTATCTAGAGCAGCCTGGGACATAGCAGGCACAGTGGACGTATTGCATTATGTATCGTATCGTATTGTATTATGTATCGTATCGTACTGTATTATGTATCGTATCGTACTGTATTATGTATCGTATCGTACGTATTGCGCAGGTATCCAGAGCAAGGGACATAGCAGGCACAATGGACGTATTGTATTGTATCATATCGTATTGTACTTATTGTACTATGCATCATCGTATTGTATTATGTATCGTATGGTATTGCGCAGGTATCTAGAGCATCATGGGATATAGCAGGCACAGTGGACGTATTGTATCATATCGTATTATGTATCATATCGTATTGTATTATGGTATTGCTCAGGTATCTAGAGCTTCATGGGACATAGCTGGCACAGTGGACGCATTGTATTGTATTATATCGTACTGTATCATGTATCGTATCGTATTGCACAGGTATCTAGGGCCTCATGGGATATAGCAGGGACAGTGGACGCCAGTGAGACGACATTCACTGTGAGGGGATTGAGGGCAGGCACTGACTACTACTTCAGGGTCATAGCTGAGAACGGCGCGGGAGCCTCCGCTCCTCTCACCTTAGATAGAGCTTTCATTCCTCGCATGCCCTTCAGTGAGTTGTGCTGTTTTATACCGAGTGTACTTATCTAGTACTTTGTAGTATTATTACTTCATTAGTACTTGTACCACTGGATCATTGTTACATTTCTATCTTTAATCATTCAATTCAGTTAATTAATCACTATTTAAAATTAATATATGTTCACTAATTTACCTAACTTAATTAGTAAAAAATATCTATAATAATTATTAATTAAATAAAAGATAGATAATTATCGCCGTGTTGTGTCCGTCCCCGTGTTGTTTCCGGATTGTTTGAAGTATTGACCAACCGGCGACTGCACGAGTCGTAGAAGGCGACTAAAGCACTAAGATCCATACCAACGTCAGAAAGGGCATTCGGTTGATGAGCGCCTAGGCTTCAGAAATTGATACAAAAATCTAAACGAATGGAAAAGTCTCAAATAGGGCATTGGCTGGTGGTGTGGTGTAGGACAGATAGGATTTAAAACTGTCTATTTGTATCCCGACCCTAATTGAACTGGGCTTCAAGGGAAGAGGATAATCATGATGATGAATAAATAGATAATTACTTATCTATTTACTAAGTCTTAATTATAGTAACGACTAACTAATAATTACAATTATTTACCAGATAAGACTGTGAGGTCACTTTAACTTAATTAGCCTATCTATTTATTAAGTCTTAATTCTAATTATTAGAGAGTAAGAGAAATATGTTTTATTTTCACATTAAAATAACGACTAATTAGTAACTACCATTATAATGACAGTTATCATAATTATAAATAATTATTTACCAGACAAGCCGGCCACGCCCCTGGGACCCCTGGAGGTCACTGAGCTGAGCAAGGACAGCGTGACCTTGACTTGGTTACCCCCGTCCTCTGACGGTGGCGCCGCTGTGAGCGCCTACGTGATAGAGCGCAAGGACAAGAACTCGACCGTCTGGACGAGGGTAGCCAGAGTGAAGGGTCACATCACGTCCTACACGGTGAGCAACCTCATCGACAGCGCTCAGTATCAGTTCAGAGTGTTCGCTGAGAACATGGAGGGTCTGAGTGCACCCCTCACCCTGGACAGGCTCATCTCCCCCCGTAGACCTGCAGGTAGGTGGCGCCACACTCGTTGTGCTTAGAGAATAGTAGTGCTAAATTAGTTACTACTAATAGTGTTGAATATATACATACATTATATATATATATATATATATATATATATATATATATATATAATATATATATATAATATATACATTATATATATATATATATATATATATATATATATATAATGTATATATATATTATAGAATATCATCATCGTCTTCCTTGAATCCTAGTTTAACCAGGGTCGGGATACAAATAGACTGTCGCCAATCCTCTCTGTCCTACACCACACCACTAGTCAATCCCCTTTTTGAGACTTTTCCATTCTTTTAAATTTTTGTAGCAATTTCAGGAGCCTAGGCGCTCACCAACCGAATGCCCTTTCTGACGCTGGTATGGATCTTAGTGCTTTAGTCGCCTTCTACGACACGTGCAGTCACCGGTTGGTCAATTCATAAAACAACCCGGACACAACACGGGGATACATATAATGTATATATATATATATATATATATATATATATATAACAAGCAAAACACAAAAGACAACGCTGTTTTAAGTTCTGTTGAACGTAATTTTATTCGCAATAACGACAAACACTTTGAGTAAGTAAACGACATGGTGTTACAGAAAGGTGAGCAAGTATATTATAACTGAGAATTTATAGATACAATGCTACAATCCCAAATAAGATGCAAGTCTAGAATAATAGCTTAATGCGACATAGATTGATATTACTATTAGATAACACGCACATGCTAAGATGCTTTCATTTAAAATGCTAGATTTCAATCAATCAATCAATATGAATCTAACGTCCGGTTCCTTGTCATAGGGCAATGTCAGGGACGATGTATTAGTACAACTTAATTATACGAGGACTCCATTATTTAATCGATGTACGATTTAGAGAATATGATATGCTATAGTAGCCTATACAGTTATAAATTCAAATATTAGCACAAAAAGTGCGAGCAGTCCTAGATATTAACATTATCCAAATCGCTCTTATATTCTATCTTTGCTCTATGGGTCTGAATCTGCCGGCAAATATCCATCGCCTACAGTTACATCTTCATCGCCAGGACTGTCATTGGAGTCATAGACTACATATTCCTCATACCCAGTGAGCAATATTACTCGTCGCGGGTGAGCGGGTCCTGTATATCTGTCTTCAAGAACCTTTATGTTCATTCGCAACCCTTCCGGTAAATATTGCTCTGCGTATTCTTTAGCCTCTTTGCTTTCTTCCAATCCTCCAAATCCAAGTTCAATCTCGCAGTCTAGTTTGATTTCGTCCTTTTTCAATGCATCATGCAGTAGCGGGACTGATTCACGATTGATACTTGGACATCCGTAGAGATCAACCTTCTTCAGGTTTGGGCAAGACTTCATCAGACTGACCAGTCCATTGTTTCCTATGTTGGTGTAGTGAGCAATGAAATGATGAAGATTGGCAGACGGAAATTCGACGAAGCAGTTGTCAGTGATTTTAGCGCATCCACTGATATTTAGGGTTGTCAAACGTGCACAAGCTTTGACCACTCCTCTCAACCCTGCGTCACTGACACGTTTACTGTCGTAGTCGCTCATGGGGATTAGAGTCAAGGATTCTAATCCACGGCAACCTTTAGCAATTGACAGCAGAACGTTATCGGTTAACAGACTGCTGCATCTTAACTTTAGACTCTTGATTCTCGAGAAGTTTGCCATTTTAGAAGCTACTGCGCGTGATTTCATTCCATCTTTAAAGCTTCCGCTCAGCTTCATCACCTCGAGCGACTTGGTGAAGGTAGCGTTTGTAATGGAAGCAACTGCATCAGCCGAGAGCTTAGGGCAGTTGACGATTGCTAACTCCTTTAGATTAGGGCACCGAGTTGAGAGGTGGGCTATGCCTTTATCCTTCAGGCGTAGTAGGTTGAGTAGTTTTAAAGTCGTCATTCCCGGACTTAAAGCTTCCATGAACGACCCCGTTATCATGCAATCGGAGTCGATTGTTAGGCTCGTCAGCTTCGTACAACCTTGTAGAATTTTCTTGAATCCTTTGTCAAGTGGTAAGTAGCCATTTACTGAGAGGACCTGCAGATTCTCTAGTGTCGCCAAACATGGGAACCCTTTGTTTATCACGAGTGGCACATTTACTTCCAGTTGTCGCAGATTGGGATTTCTTTCTGTTAACAACTGCAAAGCTCCGTTCATGACGTACGGAGCCAGCGGTCCAGCGAGTCTGACTGACTTGAGGTTCTGACATCTTCTGCCAATGATGTCACGAACAGCGGCATCGACTTTATCCACACACTCCTCTGTCCACAGCTCATCCAGGTTGAAAGACTGTTTCGACTTCCACTTGCGCTGAGCAATGTCTCTCCAGGTAGTACAAACCTGTTCCACCCTGGTGAGGTCTGGAACACTCAGGCGGGTGAAGATGAAGTGCATCATGTCAGGGTTGAGTTGAAATATTGGAGCGTCCTGAACGACCTGACGTGTTTCCTCGCTGTTGATTGAACTGACGTCAATGCTTGCAACAGTTTTGTCATCAGATGATGCCATTGTAGGTCTATTCCTATAATAAATACACAAAATTGAATACATTTTTTAGAATTTTCTTCAATTACAGATCGTCATTGATTCTTTTTCTTATTTCTAATTATACAGTAATTAGCTAGGGCATTGGTGTATTTCATTAAGATTAACACCAAGATAAAGATGGTGAAAAAATGGTCGGTATGGTCAACACTTCTGTACGAATGTAGAACGGGGACATTAAAGAAAGAGGACATCAGAAAACTGGAGGCAATTTGTTACATAGAAGTATAGGTTTACAAGTGAGTACAACAAGTGAGGAAGGCACGGGAAACCACCTGAGAAGCCATACTTTTCCCTAGCTATGGGCTACAGTAGGTGTGGATAAGGCATAGACTTTGTGAAGGGATTAACTTGTTCATCTAAGGAGTGCTCTTATGTAACGAGAAAGTAGACTTTGAGTATGAAAATGTACGTTGAACCTGCCACTTGGCTGTGCACTGAAGAGAGAGAAAGATGGGAAAATATAGCTGGACTGTGTTTTTCTAAAGACACATAATGAGTTCTTGAAGGAGTCGGTACATATAAACGGTTAATAAATGTGATATGAAATGAAAGAAAAACTGAATAGGATGGAATGTAAGGGAAGATGGTTGCTGAAAGATCTACTTGAAGAAAGAATACAAGTTATAGAGTTAACGAAATAACAAAATGAAATAAAAAATAAAAAAGGTAATAAAAAGGAAATAGAGTTAACGGCAGATCAGGATATGGGATGATTTGATTACAAATTCCTATAGGCCCCTATTGATGTAGATACTAAAAGGAAAGCTAGCTACGCATAGAATCGCTTGGAAGGATTTTGTACCATGGACCTGCCGTTAAGCAGTGTACTAGAGCAAGAATAATTAAACAAGAATGGCAAAATTTAACTTATGATGGCAAAATTTTTGCAATAATTATAAACGTTTTTCAAAATAGATCTCTAAGTTAGCTGACTTGAAATGTTAGTATCTTTTAAATGTTAGTGTCTTTTTTGGATTTTAGAATTAGAATTTTTTAGACTAAGTTAAATAATTTGAGTAGTCTATCTATTAGGCCTACTTTGTGCCGTTATGACCTAAACTGCATTGTAAATTTTATTGTATTTTGTGTAGTTTAGTCGGAACATGTAAGCCCCTAAATGTAGCTCAATGCTGGCCTTTGTTTTTCCGTTCCCGCTTAGGCCTGCACTTGATATTTTGCACTCTAGAATTGACACGTATCATTACATGTATGATGTAATAATGAAATAATGAAATAAATAAGCAATATTTAAATGTTGAGAATTAAAAAATTCTAGAGTTAAAATATTGTTGAAATTTGATGTTAGATTACAGAAAACTTGAAAAACAAAACTTACGTATTTATCGTAGAGTAGAAGAAAATTGCTGCAATGCTCGTAGATCAAATCTAGGCTTGTCGTATTCCTGTCGTCAATCGTCTCTATCCACTGAAAGTTCTTGAATGAAGTTTAACAGACAAGTTGGCTTCTTTTATAGGGTCGATCCATAGTCCTGAAAGCCTATGGGGCTTTGTTCTGGCTAGAATCCAATCAGATTGAATGTTCCAGAGTTTCCAACCAATCAGATCGTTCTGACTTTAATCCAATCAGATTGAATGTTCCAGAGTTTCCAACCAATCAGATCGTTCTGACGTTAATCCAATCAGATTGAATGTTCCAGAGCTCTCAACCAATGAGAACGTTTTGATTAATCTGACAATGGTTTTCAATTAACTGCCACTTTAAACTCAAAACTGAAAATGCTCTAAATAATATGTATTTGTTTTTTTTACTTAAAACAATGCTAATCTTCGCTCTTGTTTTTCTCTTTCAACATTCTCTAGCAAGCTTATGACTTACCTTTTCCCACCATAGACATTATCAATCTACCTTGACCATTTCTTGATCACCGGACTGGCTTTCGTTTAGAAGCATATTTCTCCTCAGCACATTTCTTTTGCAGATTGGTTTAGGTGAATTGATCTGTAGGGATGTGTGCTGTTGGGGACGTCCCTGACATCATCCCTGGATGAGGAAACGGACGTTAAGCCTTTAGTATTATTTTATTATTATTATTATATATAAACATGTAAATTAACATTATATATATATATATATATATATATATATATTTATTTATATATATATATATATATATATCCATATATATTCGTCCACAGGCAAACCCTCTCCACCCTCAGGTCTCCTGAGGGCCCGCAAGCTGAAGAGCGACGCGGTGCTGCTCGAGTGGAACGCGCCGGTGGACGAGGGCGGCGCGCGCGTGACGGCGTATGTCGTCGAGTACCGCGACGTCGACTCGCTCGTGTGGCAGAGAGCGGCCACGGTTGAGGCGTACTCGAGGAGCTGCACGGTGGAGGGGCTGAGGGAGGGCCGGGAGTACATGTTCAGAGTGCACGCCGTCAACGAACACGGCAGGAGCGAGTGGCTCGAGATGGGTGTACCCCTCAGATCAGCGCGTCCATCAGGTTCTTACAAAATACCACGATATTTATACTATATTAAATATAAAGAGCTGAAAATATTATGAAAATATGATGTGTAGTATGATTAATAGATAAGATGAAAAATTTGATAGCAAAACACCACTAAGTCAGGCTGCTTACAGAAGAGGTAGAAGTACAATAGAAAATGCATGTTCTTTAAAACTAATAACAGAAAAAGAGCAAGATATAGAAATAGAAATCCTTCTTCTTGATATGAGTAAGGCTTTTGATTGTTATAATAGGAAAATGTAATCTTTAATTATTAAAATAATTAAAAACCTCAATAGTACTCAATAATATTATTTATTGTTTTATTATTATCATTAATTATTAAATTCTTATTCTAACTGTGTCCTCTACAGAAGCGCCATCTTCCCCTCGTGGTCCTCTCATTGTGGGAGACGTTCACAAGAACTCACTGACCCTGA
>CAJHZI010000193.1:457500-485000 GCA_905160935.1 Enchytraeus crypticus | reverse complement strand
TATATACTGTTTACTAGTTACTTGTTATTGATTACTGGTTACTGATTACTGTTTGCTGATTACTGGTTACTGATTACGGGTTGCTGACTACTGGTTACTGGTTGTTAGTTACACGAACACCCAATGAGAAATAAACAGAAATAACAATTTTATGGATCTATGTGAACATGTTATAATACCCTTTTATGGTTAAGAATTTACTAATTTATTCATTGCACAAAATTTCTCTTTAATTACAATGATTTGACGGTCAGATTGACATCTCTTCTTTAATTCATGAAAATACTTACAAAACATAAATTAATGTTTACACAGTATCTCTCTCTCTCTCTCTCTTAGTACACTGTCTACTGGCAGGTCCATGGTATATAACGACTCCACTCTTCTTTATCTTCCGCTTTCCTTTTCATTGCCACATATGCGAGAATCTTTAAATCATCTAACATACCTAATCGCGGCCTGCCTCTGCCTCTATTTCCTTCCATTCTACGTTCTATGACCTCTACTAATAGACCTTCCCCCTTAAGATGTGTCCTATCCAACTCTTCTTCCTATTTCTTAATGCACAGTATATCTGACGAGAATTCTGATTAAATCAACAATTAACTCTCTTGTAGAATCGGCGCCGATGATGGAGATCGAGTCGTGGATGAGAGTCGACACCACACCCGACACGTCCAGCGTCATTCGTCGAACCAGCGAGACCACTCGACGTACCTACTCGGCCTATTCTGACGAGCCTCTCACCTCGTCCCACGACACTCTGTCTGGATGGCTCAGGCGCTACTAGAGCAACATCGTGGTTCCTCCCTGAGGTCTGAGGCTTGGAAGAGACTGCCTCAGAAGAAGGATAGAGGCTGCGATCATACACACTTGAAATCTGTGAGGATGATTGGTGTTGAGGATGACGATGAGGATGCTGATGACGTGGTGATTGCTTGATGATGATGCAATTGATGCATAATAATGATGAAGTCGTAGAAGGTGCTGGAGATAATCATGAGATAAAAGTGCTAGAGATAATCATAAGATAATGGATTATATGATAGGAGATGTGGATGGAGAGGAGTTACAGTACTCTAGTGTGGGGCTAAGATTTAAGAACTGTTAAAGCTCAATATTCTATAAACCACGATTATATCTAAGGAAAAGTAAAAATTCAGGTTTAATTGTAAAAAGGATCGATATGAACTTGTGGAGCAGCAATCTCTTTCAAACTCTTAAACTTCAAAAGCAGTCTAGCTAAAAATATCTTTTTCTCGTTTGAACGGACTTTAAATTTAACGCACCGATTACTAATAACCCTCTCAACCTTTACTCAAGAGATGTAAGTTGCGAGTTGCCGAAGATCTAAACTTTTTGAAAAAATTAGAACTAAATTTTTAATATTTACTCTAAATTAGACCCCACGCCTCTGTAAGCGCTAATTAAACGGATGGCCGCGATAAAACTTATTTCGCTATTAAACGGAGATAAAACGATGGAAGCAATACAGATCGCGAAATAGCATAAAATAAGATATTTAATAAATGGAATAAATTCAAGATGAACTAAGGGTGTTCGTGAAACTTCAAGTTACGCTGAACGCATAACCATAGCAGCTGTATTGCGTTACCATATTCTCACAAAAACAACGACCCTCTAAGTTTTATCAAATCCATCCGGAAAGGTAGCACTGCAGAGGACATTGGTGGATATTAAATTACTTTTTAACTTTAAAAAGTCTAAATTCCTATTCTACTAACATCGTAATGCTTCAGAAAGACGAGTCTAATACTAAAGTTAAATATACGTACGGCGTGTTGTTTTGATTGATTTTTATTGTTTAATTAATCAATTAACACCAACAGAGGTTAACACCAAGAGGAAGACCTAGAAGTACTTGGTTCAACACGCTCAACAAAGATTTGAAAACTTTGAGCATTTCTTGGGAAGATGCTGTGAGGGTTGCTAAAGACAGAAAAGAATGCAGGAAAAACACGCATTATTGTGAATAATCAACTATGTTGATATCTATCACTTTTTAAACCACATGCTTAATCCGTTAGGCAATTTAGACCATTTTCCGTATAACCAGTCCAGTGAATGTCCGAGATTTTACTCTCAGATCAGCGCGGCCGGGATTCGAACCCGAGAGGCTTCAATTCACCGCAGGATTTGTCATTTAAAACTTCCTGACGTTACCCCTACGCTATTTATACATTCTAGAATGTTAATAATAGGAATTTTTAATAATAGGAATGTTGCCGCCCTATGTTCTCTTCAGAACACTATGAACTGATGATGATGAATTAATTGCAATTGATTTTAACATCGGCTCGTGAGCTCCTACTTGATAAGGGGATCAGATATTTAGATGCCTATCGCTGTCTAAAGAATCACATATTCAGCTGACAGTTCCTACAGTTTGGAACTCTCTGCCTCCTGATCTTTACTCATGTTGAAGCTTAAGACTTACCTTTTCTCATCATAGACGTAATCAATTTACGCTGACCATTTTTGATCATCGGACTGGCTTTCGGTTAGGACCTTACTTCTCAGCACATTTCTTTTGCAGATTGGTCTGGGTGAATTGATTTGTAGTGATGTGTGCTGTGGGGACGTCCCTGACATCATCCCTGGATGAGGAAACGGACGTTAAACCTTTATTATTAGTATTATTATCATTATTATCATGTTCTACTATTTTCACTTTCTGTAGTAGTTTTGATACACATCTCTTCCCACAATAGATTAATTTCATCTGAATTGCTACCGGATTGTTGTTTTATCACCGGACTGACACCTTTTGAATCTCTTTTCCTTCTCTTCAGCTCCTGTTTTTAAATGGTTTTTGTGAATATTTTTGGGCGAAATTTAGAGCGCTCAGTTAAGATGCAATTGAACGAAGCTAAGTTGCATTGCGCCTGGTTAGTACTTTGTGGGTGACCACTTTGGAAGACCGAGTTTTGACAGCTTTGAAAGGAAACAAAATCCCGAGGATGTTAGAAGGTTATTCTTAAATCCGCGCCGGCTGCAACTGATGTGCTAAAAAAAAGAAAGATTACTAATAGCCATGGAGAGGAATGGAGGAAATAACGAAAACTACAAAAAAGCAACCAGGAAAGGAAGCTATGTAGCACAAGCAGTATGTCATGTATGTAGCTATCCGAACAAACAAACAAAAAATTGCCGAAACGTGTAATGGGAGACGTCCTTGAGATCATCCTTTCATAAGGAAATGGGCGTTAATCTTTATTATAATTATATATATTGTATGCACAAGTAAATGTTCTCTCTCTCTTTCTTTAGTGTCCTGCAAGTAACATGTACAAGAGCATGCTCAGAGTTTACGTTCACGCTCCATAAAGAGCATTTCATATCAACAAGTTAATTCCTTCACAAGTAGCTATACCTTATTCATACATTATGTAGCCTATGGCTTGGAAAAACAATTTCTGAGATGGTTTCCCAATGCCTTACTCAGTTCTAGATTAATCGCCTAGTACAACACGTGCTGTTTACGGTTGGTCTATTTTTTCAGTGGCCCGGACACTTAACGGAAAAGTCAAAGATTATCAAGAGGTTCTCAACCACTTTAATCCATGAAATACAATGCCAGAAATTATGCAGAGAATCAAATTTATTTAAAATGCAGTGTTTTCTATAGATTAATATTAGAGATAAAGTTAAGTTAGTAATTAAAGGAAAACCCTAATTCGTTAGCGATTCTTGTAATATTAGATAGCATTGGTTGGAAATACTATAACATACGTAGTTGGCTTACATTAAAGTAGAAAGGCGTTATAGTAAATGTGAGGAAATGTCAGTCAAGCGCTATAGGAGGTTATAGACGGTTTTATCTAGATTTGTGTATATTTCGATGAGTTTTGCAGAATTGTTAGAAAATAAAGATGATTGGTAGCGGTAATTGAAGCGTGAGAACGACGTTATCACTGTGATATATTTTCGCGCTAGATCATACAATAGGTTTAATTAGGAAAGAGCACGAACCAGGTGGTGGTATAAGAAAATACCCAAGATGGTAACGCAGTCTAGATGTAACTTAATTTAGGCCACACCTTCAACCAATACGATGGGGTGATACAAATCGAGGGTTTAGTTAGGCGTTACGTGATTAGCCTTGTAGTTATCCCATGTTAAAATTTAGTATAAAAGGCCGTGTTTCTCCATACAAAATCGCTTGGATTACTTCGTGGTAACCGTGGTCCAGACGCAGTTGATTGTGATTGGAGCCACAAAGAAATAATGTTCAGACGCAGTTGATGTGATTGAATATTGTTAACTGACCACTTTAAAGCACAATTCGTTGTGTGGAGAAGTAGAGTAGTTGTTATAAAGTTTTAAAACACGACTAAGAGTGTAGAGAAGTGTTCGGCGGCCTTACGACTTTAAAACACAGTCGCATTGATTGTGCCGAGAAGTTGTAAAGCGAGAAGGGTCCCATTGTGTAAAGACCTGTATTTTAAAACAGGCAGTATTACAGAAAGGGGGTTGTGCTGGGGAACCCAGTGGATAGGGCGCCCCAGCGCTAATAGTAGGGGTGTCGTATTTTTGTGACGAGCGGCCAACTTCTGAACGGTGACTTGCTAGCAGTTGCTGGTAGGAAGGTAGCGCCAATCTGAGCACTATACAGACACGACAGCAATTTGCTGTGAAATTTGGCAGGGTGGGACATCAAAAAGCACCCCTTATAGAGTGATATATATATGTAGTCATAGAGATATATTTATGTAGTTATAGCGGGCGTATAATTTAGCGCGAGCGGTACTTTTCCCAAAGTAAGCATTAGGATAGGGAGATAGAAGTACATAGTTGCCCAATAGGCGAGTTTTGGTCTCGATATTGGATGACCAAGGTTTCCAAGAGTTGCCGGCGGGTTTTGTCTCGCTAATATTGTTGAATTGGGACTCCAAGAGTTGTAGGCGGGTTTTGTCTCGCTATTAAGGTGAACAGAAACACATTAAATACAAAATAGGTTTAGATAGGGAACAAATTGGGAAAATTACGATCACTTACTTATTATTAGCTTTTACGAGTGTGGTCTCAGACCGCGCTCCACACTCATTAACAGTAGGGTTAGGTTAGACTTGTATTTTTCGTTGACAAATTCCAATCACTATATTCAATTCCCAATCATTAATAATCAAACTAATCAATTAAATTCGACGCCTTTACACTTTACAACAAATTAGGGGAGATGGCCGAACAAAACACAGATATAAGGCCAGTATCCCTAACCTCCTCGATGTCGAACGCGGGACTTACCCCCGATTCGGGCCGTGACGACCTGGCACGAGACCTGAATTCCCACGAACTCACCAATAGGGCAGAGGCCATAGCCCTAACACAGGCGGAAGACAAAAACATTCCCACCTTTAGTCGTGACGATCTCGGAGCAGTAGTAGAAAGCGGACATTCTCAATTGGCCGAGTTCCTAGGCCTTTCAATAACAAGGAGCACACAAGCCACTGACACAAGTATCCAAAGGGCATACTACCATAGCGCGCCGGAAGTCCCCATTAGCTCAGTGGGTGAATGGGGAGGCCCTAACCAACAAAAACATTTAATGTTGGAAGGAGCTGAGCAATACTGGCGTCCAAGACCAAGCTATGACCCCAAAGATAGGGGAAGTGGGCACGCACGAGCCGAGCGTTTCGCGACAACGGGACTCAAAAGTCCCATCAGCTTTGAAAAATCACGGCACCGTTCTAAATGAAAGTAGCATCACTATGTTGATATCTATCAACCCTTTCTTTACCAACGGGTTTCAAAAGTCCCATCAACTATGAAAAATCACAGCACCGTTCTACATGAAAGTAGAGTTAATAATAATAATAATAATAACAACAACAACAATTAGAATGCTACTGTCATCAATGACAACATCGAGCACTACTGAGACAAAATCAAGCCGGCGATAAAAAAGATGGTCCAAAACGGTGCAAATTCCAAAATCCAGATAATCAGTCCAAAGTAAGGGGAATTAAAGAAAAGGAGGTTTAGGCGCAGGTCGCTGCTCATGGACATTGGATGGAAACGAGAGATGGAAAAGATAGGTCTTCAACTGCCTATGGAACTGATCATAGGAAAGCAAACGCCTATGTGCTTCAAATGAAGATTTCCGAAGATTAGATGGAAGAGAATTCCAGATCTGCGGTGCAGCATGCTGGAAAGAACCATTAGATAGCTTAGAGCGCGAAGGTAAGCTAGGTCTCACAAGAGTAATTAAATTTACAAGACCGAGTCACAGCAGGCTGCATCACTTTAATCAAGTGAGACATACAAGTTTGTCCAGGGATGGTGATGGACTTATAGGTTAACGAAGCTGTTTTGTAAATGATACGCTCTTTAATCTTTAGCCAGTGCAAAGACTTTAAAATGGGCGTAACATGTGAGTACTTGGAACTACAAAAAATTTCTCGCGCAAGAGAATTCTGAACAAATTGCAATCGATCAATCTCACAGCCAGGGAGATTTAAAAACAGGGAATTGCAGTAGTCCAATTTCGATTGCACAATGGCAGCACCAATTGTAGCAGCTGTCTCGGATATGAAAGAAACATGCTTGGGAAGTTTTAGTTATGAGTTCGTGGAAGGTTAGATGTTTGTCAAGGATAACATCGAGATTTCTCACAGAAGAAACAGTTGTTATTGTAATATCCGAAGATAACGAAAGAGTTTTCCCATTCAGCTTCAGAAGCTGTTGAGGTGCCAAAGCAACAAGAAATCAGTCTTAGATGGATTAAGTGATAAAAAATTAGCAGACATCCAAGAGGATATAGACTGAAAACTTTCTTCAGAGTAGGAGTTAGGGGTGAAACAAGTGTACAGTTGAGTGTCATCAGCATATAGTTCATGATCAATAGAATGAGAAGAGATCAGTGAGCTTAAGGGTGTTGTATATAGGTTGAAGAGGATAGGACCAAGAACGGAGCCTTGAGGCACACCATACTTTAAGTGGGAAGGTGAAGAGATGTACTCCATCACTTTCACACTAAAAGAACGATCCGTCAGATAGGAGGAAAACCAATCAAGAACAATTCCACGAATACCGAACCAGGAAGAAAGACGTTCCAGAAGAATATTGCGATCAATGGTATCAAAAGCGGCCGAAAGATCAAGCATACATAATCCAGTTAAGCGTTATTTGCACATGGCATTAATAATAATAATAACAATAGAATTGCACACAGAAAGAAGCACCGTTTCAGTTTAACGATGCTTAGTATACGCAGCTTGATGCTTATTAAATAGATCATTGTAAGAGAGATGAGTCGAAAGCCTCAAAAGAACAATTCTTTTAGTGAGTTTAGATATGTATGACAGATTAGATATAGGCCTGTAATTCGACAATGATTCCTTATCCAGTATGGGCTTTTTAAGCAATGGAGTAATAACTGCAAGCTTAAAAGCGCAAGGAAATATGCCAGTAGAGAGAGAGAGAGAGAGAGAGATTAACAATCAATGTTAATACAGAAGCAAGTATGTGAATACACTTCTTTAAAAGAGAGGTTGGGATAGGGTCAAAGTCACAATGTTTGGCTGGAGAGTCTAAAACTAATTTAGTAATCTCTTCAATTGTAACTGGAGTGAAATTAGAAAGCTCATCCTTGGAATGAGTCTGCACTGGAGTATGAGGAGTAGAGTTAGGAGCTGGAGAGATAGATGCTCTAAGATTGCTTATCTTATCACTAAAGTAACTGAAAAATTGTTCAGGAAGTGACTCAACAGGAGTAGAAGGAAGAGATAGAGAAATAGATCTATGTAAAAGATTATTAACAGTTTTCCATAATCTCTTAACTTTCACAGCCTTACTGACGAAAGAGGAGTAGTACTCTTTCTTATCATTAGCAATAGCAGTACTATAAATCAGGTGTTGCAAATTAGAAACAGTTTTCCAAAAACCGGAATGGGTATGACGCCACTTTCTTTCAGCTCTTCAGCAAATAGATAATAGTTAAATAGATAAATGAAAAACTATGTTGATATCTATCAACCCTTTCTTTACCAACGGGACTCAAAAGTCCCATCAACTTTGAAATATCACAGCATCGTTCTAAATGAAAGTAGAGGTTAATAGCCAACTGGATTTAACAATTTTAACGATAAACAAGAAGTCAAGTTGTTAAGTATCGTTCGAATTTCGACCTGGGTTTTAGCGTTAGGCAATTTAGACCATTTTTCGTGCAACCAGTCCAGTGAATGTCCAAGATTTTATTCTCAGCTCAGCGCAACAGCGAAGATTACAACAACGACTATCAATCAGAATGATACGATCATTGCTTCTCTAAAGTCCCGTTTCATGAGAAACAGATAACAATGCGTTTGATAGAGAATAGCAACTCCTTTTTCAGGCATATAAATGTTAGTTTATTGAAGAAATTCTGTTGGATGAGTAAAATTTTAATGCTAATCACCTGATCAGAGATAATAGATGTCCCCCTAGTGCTGTTAAATGCTTGACTAAAGAGTTAACCGCTGGTTTAGCGGATAAAATCGCTGAATAACATTTTACATTAGTCTATGCCTAACGCCAGGTCCACGGCATATATCTCTTTTAATCAATTCTATCCTCAACTTTTTCATATATATATACTGTATATATATATATATATATATATATATATATATATATATATATATATAAAAGCTCTGTCTGTCTCTAACTGTTTTCCTAACATTATATCGTCTGTTCGTTCTTCATTTTGACAATCCTTCTTCTTGCAATAAGTATGTCCTATCCAGCTTCAATTTCTACTTCTTGATACATTTTGTGCTGTACCAACTCACTCAACTACTTGTTTCGTGAATTGTTTTGTGAATCCAACTAATCTTTTATATAATTCTTTCTCTCTCTCTCTCTCTCTCTCTCTCTCTCTCTCTCTCGTTCTCTTTCTCTTCAGTGCACTGCCAAGTGGTGGGTTCAATGTAGGGATTCAAACTCAAAGTCTGTTTTCTCGCTCCGTTAGAGCACTGCTTAGATCAACAAGTTAATTCCTTCACAATGTCTAAGCCTTATCCATACCTTATGTAGCCTATAATAATAATAACATAACAACAATTAGAGTGCTACAGTCATCAATGACAACATCGAGCACTATTGAGACAAAATCAAGCCGGCGAGCAAAAAAGGAAGGTCCAAAAACGGTGCAAATTCCAAAAACCAGAAATTCAGTCCAAAGTAAATGGAGTTAAAGAAAAGGTGGTTTAGGCGAAGGTCGCTGCTCATGGACACTGGATGGAAAAGAGAGATGGAAAAGATAGGTCTTCATCTGCTTATGGAACTGATCATAGGAAAGCAAAGGCTGATGTGAGTCAAATGAAGATTTCCCAAGATTGGATGGAAGAGTATTCCAGATCTGCGGTGCAGCATGCTGGAAAGAACGATTAGATAGCTTAGAGCGCGAAGGTAAGCTAGGTCTCACAAGAGTAATTAACTTAGAAGACCGAGTAATAGCAGACTGCATCACTTTAATCAAGTGAGACATACAAGTTTGTCCAGGGACGGTGATGGACTTATATAAAGCCTTTTATGTCTACTATTTGCTACTTCCTGATTTTATTAGTTAGAGATAGGCCAATAAAGACACGTTGTAATGACTGAACATCCTTGATCATGTCTAGTACTATCTCTCTCTATAGTGTTTCGCCAAACGGCAGGTCCAAGGTACACATTCCTGCTCACATGCTGCTTTTCACGCTCCATAAAGAGCACACCATCGATTAACGAGTTAATCCCTTCACAAATAGCTATGCCTTATCCACGCCTTGTAACCTATGGCTTGGGAATAGTATGGCTTCTGAGGTGTACTATGGCTTCTATCTATCACGATATAGTCACTGTATAATTCATAGTCCTTGTTGTAGGTTCTCATATATCCAATGTTTCTTCCCTCTGATCAGCTTGACTGTGAATTCGTCCACCACCCCAAGAACAGCCACTTAAAATACTATGACCTACTTTTATCTGACTCTCTAACAAATTAAGCTATTTATACACAATAAAATGAATAGTGAATAATGGATAACGAAAGTTCAAATCTCTTACTATCATCATCATCTTCTTATTCTCTTAAATCCAAGTTTAGCCAGGGTCGGGACTAGACTAGAATAGACCGTCTCTAATCCTCTTTGTCCCACACCATATCATCAGTCAATCCCACATTCAAGTTTATCCATTCGTTGAAGTTTTTGTAGCAATTTCTGGAGCCTAGGCGCTCACCAACCGAATGCCCTTTCTGACGTTGATTTGGATCTAGATTTTATGTCGCCTTCTACGACACGTGCATATTTATACGGTTGGTCTATTCTTCAGGCAACCCGGACAAAACACGAGGACGATATAAGATCTCCTTATAATATATGAAAAATAAATAAGTAACAAATAGAAATCTATAAAGGTATTCAAAAACAAACCTTTAAAAAGATCTTGAACAACTTCTGCTGAACAACTCTCATTATTATACGACGATTCACTTTCAACAAGATCTGGCGGAGTTGACCATGACTGCTCAGAATAAAATTCTTCCGCACAGCCCGATGGTAATTCCAGCTCAATGCTTTGGAATGCTCTGAGCTCAGTCGACGAGCAAAATTCAGCACTGTGTAGCGTAGTTTCATCTCTGGCGATTAAATTATAATATGAGATCTCTTCGACGCCGTCATTTGTATTTACCTCACTTTTACTTCCTTCTGGTAAATCGTCCACGTCAGCATCGGGTTCTCTTTTAAAGAATTCTGGCGTAGAAGAATTGAAGGTCACAGGATTAAGCAGTGAACTGTTTGGCGCAGAAGAACTGAAGGTTATAGCATTAAGCAGTGAACTGTTTGAAGGAAATGCTGCAGCAGCTGAGACTGAGTACTGCAGAGGTTCTAGCAGAACAATTGAAAACGGAGTCGTGGCATTAATTGACTGAAAAATACAATTAGAGTTACTTATTGCTGCGGTAAAGATTTCACTACTAAAGGGTGATTTTATATAGGCAATTCCCTGCACTTCACATTTTGTCTGCACTTTATTTAAAATAATCGTATCTAATTTTAAGTGGTTCGCACTAGAAAATGGCTGCGAAATAAAATTCCCATTCATGACCTAGACGCTTGATCTCTCTGATTTTAAATCACACATCCGGAAATTATATAGAAGCTTGATTAGTCACGATAGGTAAACAAATCTGCAATATATATGAATAAAATAGCAAAGTGTAATAAAAGCAAAAAACTAAGTTTATAATTAGCCAATTCATTGTTAACATAGTATAAAATTATGTACAATTTAAAATCTTCCCATGTTGTGACCGGGACGTTGAAGAGTAAACCAAACGAAAACTGCATGTGTCGTAAGAGGCGACTGATCAAGAACTGAGGAAGGCAACGGAAAACCACCTCAGATGATATATTATATCCAAGCTGTAGGCTGCGTTGAGGTGTAGACTAGACAGCCATTTGTGAAGAGATTAACTCGTTACTCTTTATGAAGAGTTATAAGCAACATATACGTAAGAAGAATTCTAGAGAGACTACGAATGTTGAAATTATTTATGGTAGGTCTAAATGTCTATCTCTCTCTTCTCACTATATTATAGGCTTATAGTGTGTGTGTGTGTGTGTGTATATATATATATATATATATATATATATATATATATATATATATTTCATACACACAGCGATAGCTTAGATTGAATTAGAAGTATTCCTAATATAGGCCTACATGTAACGATTTAATTATTTAATCGAATTTAATTTAAAATTAGTATGTGTTCAATCTAATACATAGTCCAACCAAACAGTGAATTCTAATTCCATGCACCCGGCTGTAGAGGTAATATGGGACTTCCATGCACTACTGACAATTACATGTAAATAATACATGTAAGAATGCGACGATTAGTGAATTAGTGCACAAACAAGTTGTCCAATGTCCAATACAGGCTACATGTGGAATAGGCCATTAGCTCTCGAGTAATAACAATAACAACAATTAGAGTGATACAGTCAGCAATGACAACATCGAGTACTCTTAATAATAAGAACATACACTATACATATAACAGCAACTTAGCTTAACTAATAGTCACAGTCTTTAACCTTGATAGTCATTTCATTGATTTAACAGAAATCAGTGCACCGTATTAAGCCTTACACAGAAATACTTAGGACATAATTTAAACACGTGTATTCACTACAGAATAATTTATATTCACGATAATATGGTATATATAATACAATATATACTACTTAAGAGGCCTATCTTTTATATCTTGATACGTATTAAACACTCGATACGGATACAACGGGATTTATTTATTCTGTTAGTTATTTCCTCCATTCCCCCTTTCTCTAAAATAAATTAATTCCTCTTGTTACCTTACCTAGCTTACCTTCACGCTCTGAGCTATCTAATCGTTCTTTCCAGCATGCTGCACAGTAGATCTGAAAATATCTTCAATCCTATTTTCGGAAGTCTTTGTTTGAATCACATCGAACACATTGACCTTTACTTCCTTATGAACAATTCCATAGTCAGTTGAAGGCCCACATTTTCTATCTCTCTTTTTCATCCAGTGCCTATGAGTTACGACCAGCGCCGAAAGCTCCATTCCTTTAATCCTTTATCTTTGGACTGATTATCTGGATTTTGGAATATGGACCGTTTTTTAAACGTCTTTTTGCTCACCAGCTTGACTTTATCTCAATAGTGCTCGATGTTGTCATTGATGACTCTAGCACTCTAATATGTTATTATTATTATTGTTATTTCCTTTCCTATCCAAGGTTAACCTTGGAAAGGAAGGAAGGAAACAAACGAAAAATACAAAAAAAACAGCAACCAAAGAAGGAAATTCTGTATATGCGATATATCATGTGTGCAAGTTGTGACTAACGAACAGAAAATGTGGTTCACAATATGAAATTTTCATGGACAACATGTAGCAACATTTGTTATTGTTGATGTTGCTCAGTCTGGGAGCAATGCTGTTTGCTGATATGAGAAGTTCTGTCGATAGCTGTGTGTACATGAATATGCTAATGACAGAAGATGAAAGGAATTGCTAATTAGGTAATTGTTTCTTTCAATAGTTCAGTTTCTCGAGTAGATATTTAATTGTCTAATTAATTGTCTAATTAGTTTAGCGGCGCGTGTAATCGATTACACTAAATCTAATTTGTTTAAATTGAATGAAGCTAAAACTGAGATTGTTTCTATTACATAACAATATTTCCTTTTTGAAATTAGTTTGAGATACAGAGGCAGGCAGAGGATGACGCTAAATATCTTCATGGATTTATGTGAAATTTTAGTATTTGTTACGATTAATCATTTGGAATCGCGTCTACACGTATGTATTGTTATTGTTAGGAGCAACAAAATTTTATTATTTGTGCTCCTGATGGAGAAAAAATATTCTGTATTTAAACGTTACCACCAGACCGGTAAAATGGATGTGATTAAAATCTGTAGCCATTTAAACATATGAAATAAAATTTTCTCAGATATCAAGTTTCAAAGCGTTCGTGGTCAATCGATTTTTAATTCAACTCAATAGAAATTTTAAATTCGTTAATGTTTAATTAATACCGAAAGTTTAAACAGGTCAATGTGTGTAAAGAATTAGTTAAGAGTGAATAACCTAAACCTTTTTGATAAAATCCACTTGTTTTCCCCTGTTGCGCTCTCAAAAATGGAAGCAGATTGTGATGACTTATAGTGGCCATCTAATGGTCATATTCCCTAGCTAGATAATCAGCAGTTAAAATGGAAAAGTGAGGTAAACTGCAGATTAGGCACAATTTGGTATTCTGTAAGCTTTAATCATGGTTTTAAGTGGTGCGTAGGTGTGCCTCTCTTTTTGAAGATTTACATTGCTCTTTAGTTAATGCACTGATTAAGAAATAGTATTCTTTTTTTGTTTACGAAGTAAGCTGATTGGTTGATCAGCCTGAAGGACAGCGCTGTGATTGGCTGAGCGACATAATTTTGGTGGGTGACCTTGTAGTTAATAACCAAGCAACGTTGTCTAGTTAATACAAAAATTTCTGATTTTTGGTTTAATTTTCATCGGAGGTGGAAGTGATCAGCGGTTTAGGGCAAGCTTAGTAAACACCAGCATTAGAGTAACTGCAATAAATACAGTGGAAGATTTAAAATTTATTGCAAAATATTGTTCAGTACAGAAAAAGTAAATAGTTCAATTTAGCAAGCATTTAAGAATATTACTTGTTAATTAAGAAGTTATTAACAAAGGGAATTAAGACCAAACAACATGAACGAATGAATAAATTAATACATTATATATGTTTCAATTTCACGAAATCACAATGCTACGAGCACAATAATACATCATGCACGGAATGACATGAAAATTATTTGTACAACCCAAAGGATTCGGCGTATATGCAGCTGTATGTCGAATGTACATGTAGATATGTCTGTGTATGGCATCGTCGTGTATAGTTATGATATTTAGATCCTTTGCCTATATTTTAAAGAATATGAAATTTAAGTTATTCATTTCAATTGGAATCTAATCAATCTCTTACAAATTTCAATCGAAATATAAATTTCGATTGGAATCTATCACATAGTTCGCACGCACAGATATATGCTTATTTCTACATTGTGATGCACAAAACTGATCAATCAAACTAATCAATCTGATTTGAAAAAAAAACTGATCAATCAAACAAGCTGATACTGTGGCTATGTCCTCATAATATAAATTATGGCCATATTACAATACATCTCCTTCTGTATGACTTTATTTTTCAGCATTTCCTGATACTTCTATAAGTTGACAGTAGCTCAGAACGATGTTTCTTAACTAATAGATAGTAACACGTTGAAGGTGAAGCTAATATTAACGTCAATTTCCTCACTCGAAAGCGATGTCAGTGACGGGCGAGCCAGGATTTAAACTTCACATATACTGATACGCGGTCGAATATGTTACTCACATCGCCACTGGCTCCAGCAATGTCGGTTGAATCATAATAAACATTGTTGATGGCATACATCACATTCTATATGATATGTTAAAGCTATTAGCAGCTCCTTATTTCTTCACTTTTATCTGTTTTCAAGTGCGAGATCTCAGTTATCACAAGATCAGTCAACATAAATCTTTTACTCTCCCATCAACTCTTCCGTCCATTGAACCTATGGAAGAGTAGTTTATCTCTTGATTTGGCATTTAAACTTTCATAACGTTGCCTGACATTGACACTTTACAACTTTCATTACCTGACACACTACACTCTTAGCTGTTTGTGACTTTACCTGACACACTACACACTTTACTGTTTGTGACGTTACCTGACACTCTATGCACTTGGCTGTTTGTGACTTTACCTGACACTCTACACTCTTGGCTCTTTGTGACGTTACCTGATACTCTACACACTGGGCTGTTTGTGACGTTACCTGACACTCTATGCACTTGGCTGTTTGTGACTTTACCTGACACTCTACACTCTTGGCTGTTTGTGACGTTACCTGACACACTACACACTTGGCTGTTTGTGACGTTACCTGACGCTCTACATACTGGACTGTTTGTGACATTACCTGACACTCTATGCACTTGGCTGTTTGTGACGTTACCTGACACTCTATACTTTTGTGACGTTACATGACACACTATACGCTGAGCTATTTGACATTCTCAAATATATAAGTTGATTGAGCATTATAGTAGTGCAGTGTAAGAAGCCATAGAAAAGTAAAGTTATCTATTGCACAAGACCAATCAGAGTAGAAAATTAAAAGTAGTGTTGAATTACTTGATAGCAGTGAGTTCTAGGTCTCTCATATATAAATAGGTATCTGATGAAATATTTTCATTTAGACTTTACAGTTTTCCCAAGGATTATGTGTTATATATTTTTGAAGTCTGTCTGTTCTAAATGTAGTCTATCTGATTTTTCATTTGGTTTTCAAACACTGGGATAATGGTACTGATTTAGATTTAAATATTGATTTGATTAATATAGGCTAAAGTCAGGTTTAACATCTGTTTCCTGTTCCAGCAGCATGTTCTTTACAAGGCGAGCACTGGATTTGAACCCTGGTAAAAAGCAATGCAAAGCTGGTAAATCTAATATTAACGTCAGTTTCCACACCCGAAAAGCGATGTCAGTGTCGGGAGAGCCCAAGATTCGAACCCCGCACACACTGATCCGCGGTCGAGTATCTTACCGACATCGCCACTGGCTCCAGCCACAACGCTACTGGCTCCAGCCAGTGACTTGAACCCTGTGACTATATATCCGCAGTAAGACAACTTGTCGACATAGTTGGGACGTTTTGTGACCTATGTCTCGTAGTATAAGGGTGGCTATGATATTTCGTATCTGGCTGGGGGAGGAAATGGAGACAGTGAGTGGGGTGTGTGGGGGGGACTGATATATGGTCTATTTGGGATGAACTGAAGCCAGAAATAGACTCATATCTCGAATGGTTGTTGGCTTGCGGTATTAAGTGTGCTCTGCAGCACTGCAGCACCGAGAATGATCTATTGGCTATGGTTTATCTGAAATTCTCTCTCTGTCTCTCTTTCTTTCTTTTTCCAGCTCAGGTTGGTTTTTCTCTAGCTCTCTCTCTCTCTCTCTCTCTCTCAAGCTAACTCTATGTCTTTCTCTCACTCTCTCTCTCTCTCTCTCTCTGAAGCTCCCTCCCTATGTCTTTCTCTCTCTCTCGCTGTCTTTCTCTCTCTCTCTCAGTCTTTCTCTCTCTCTCTCTGTCTTTCTCTCTCTCTCTTTCTCTCTCTCTCTCTCTCTCTCTCTCTCTCGCAACCTCCATATGTCTTTTTCTCTCTTGTCTTTTTGTGTGCCTCATTGTGAGTCTTTGATCATGTCCGCGTAATCTAATCAAAATTAAACAATAGAATGATAACTATTAATTGAACAGCAGAACAGTAAAAAAGTGAAACAAACATAATAATCTTTAACTCTATCTCTCTCGCTCTCTATCACTATATCACTCTCTCCGCTCTCTCTCTCTTTCTCTTTATCTCTTTCTCTCTCACACACACACTCTACACACACTCACACAGCCTCGCGCACACACGCGCACTACACCACAATCACACTCTTTCATTCTCTGCCTGTTTTTTCTTGTGTTTCCGACTCTCTCTCGCTCTTTCCCTCGTTCTCTCTCACCTCTCTCTCTCGCCCTCTCTGTCTCTCTCTCTCTCTCTCTCTATCTCTCTCTCTCTCTCTCTCTGTCTTTCTTTCACTCGCTCTTTTTCTCATTGTGCTGATTATAGTTAAAACGTGTATTATAAAACAAAGCGAATGATGTGACCTTACACAGCGGCCAGGCCCCTGTCTTTTGTCCTGGTCAGGTGTTTATCGATCTATTCTCTCACTATTGTTGAAATGAGCCAGCAACAGCTTTTATCTACTCTAAATTTCAGTATTAGTTTATTCGTTTATTTCTCTTTACTCTTTTATTTCTCTCTTTTTTGTCTTTCTCTCCCTCTCTGTCTACTTTTCTCTCTCATTCTCTTCAAAAGTAAAGCTGGTAAAGCTAAGGTTAATGTCAGTTTCCTCACTCGAAAGCAATGTCAGTGACGGGCGAGCCCAGGATTTGAACGATGATAAACAACGATGATATTGTATATCAGTGACCTGTTTCATGTCAAGATGCAGAGATTAAACAAAGAATAACATTGGAGATCTCTTAGATGCGTAGAGAAACCTGTGTCGTGCGCGAGGTGTAATTATAGACCCAAACACGATCAGCTCTATAGTCAAATCTATCATCACTGTCATATCATATCATATCATAATGTGCATTGCCATATCATATCATATCATAATGTGCATTTTATTGTTTACTGCTTGTTTTACTGTGAGTAATTGTTGTAAAGTATAGAGATGCCTTTGCATTATATACTCCATTAAACTGCGGTTTATCTAGTTTTAGTAAATACGGCCATTAATGTTAAAAGTATTATTTAAATATTTGTTGAAGCATGTAAATGCTAATCGTCTCGGTTCATTGGTATTCTGCCTTCCAGTATTAGTTACTACCAAACTTTACAATTCAGCTGAATGAACCGAGATGATGTTAGGGGGGAGGGAAGTGATAGAACTTTTTATCCAATTTTATACAATTTGGGCATGAAAATGAACGCCTGATGAGCGTCGAACCCCTAGTCCCGGGAAATTTTAACACCGGGATGGGCTAATTACTAAATAATAATAATCGCAGAGGTGCCCATTGGTATGACATGAATCTTCTTCTTCTAGTGCATTGCCTAACGGCATATCCATGGCATATAACTCTTCCAACCAATTCTATCCCCAGCCTTTCTTTTCTTTATATATGAATTTTGTATCAGATCATCCAGCATACAATGTCTCGGTCTTCTTCTAACTATTTTCCCTTGTCTTCTTCCTTCTATTACATCCTTCTGCAAACCATCCCGTCTTATAACATGTCCAATCCAGTTTTTCTCTCCATTTCCTATCACATTAGGAAAAGCTGGGTAGGATGATATGATATCAGTTACTAAATTATGACTTTAAAAATCTAAGTTTAACGTCAGTTTCCGCACTCGAAAGCGATGTCAGTGACGCCTGAGTCCTGGATTTGAACCCGCATCTACATTTGAACCCCTCATCTACGCGTTGTTCAAATGTAGATGTGGGGGGAGGGGGGTGCGCACCTGGTGACAGATGGGGGCCCGCTGCCCCCTCCCCCTACGCGGCTGCTATACCACCGTTAACCTTGATGACGTGGGACAATAGCTGGGACTATTTGCGCTCTGTTCTCTGTTTGGCATGTGTGCCCTTCACGCAAGATTACGAGGGCACGCAGTCTCGTTGACTGGCTGGGCTTGAGAGATAAAAGAAAGCTAATGTTAACGTCAGTTTCCTCACTCGAAAGCCATGTCAGTAACGGGCGAGCCCTGGATTTGAACCCCGCATATACTGATCCGCGGTCGAGCATCTTACCGACTTTGCCACTGGCTCCAGCCAGTCTGAGGTTTGAGTGTGTGAGCGGCTCGTCTGGGTCTGCACTCAGTTGGAATACAACCCACCTGAGGAGCTGCTGGAGGTTTCTTGTTTAGAATGTTTTTATCTTCTTCTTATGGTGTCCTCATACTGCATTAATCCAGCGTCTGACGCAGTCTTTCGCCCGATCATTGAACTCTCTGAGATCCTCACGCGTGACCCCATCACCGGTCAAGTTTAAACATTCTTGTTTAGAATGTTTTTATGAGGTTGCTTGACGGATGTTGAGCAATAAGGTGTGGGAGGAGTTTCTCTCTCCGATGTGGTTTGGTTGTATTGGGGTTCAAATCCTGGGCTCGCCCGTCACTGACATCGCTTTCGAATGAGGAAACTGACGTTAACATTAGCTATACCAGCTTTAATGTTAAGGGTGGGGCTGCTAATGATAAATGAGGGTTGATTATGCTAGGGACAGGTTGATGATGTAGGGTGCCCCTGTGTTTAACTGACAAGCAGCTGTCTGATGGTCAGTGACTGTGTCAGTGATTGATGACCTGCCGCTCAGTAACTCAAGTCCTCTCTGATTGCATCTCTATTCATACCAGCGTCTAGAATAACTCTAGTTAGTTTTAACTCATCTTGTGGCAGTCTAAACGACCATAAAACTCGTCTTCTCGTTTCTCTCTTATTCTCATTTTCACTTTCTCTCTCTCTTTCTGTAACTCTCTATCTCTCCCTTTCTTTCTCGCTCTCTCTCTCTCTCTTTATTTTTTTCTGTCTCTCTCTCTCACACGCACCCTTTATGTCTCTCTCACTCTCTCTTTATCTATATTTCGCTTCCTTTCTTTCTCTCACACTCTCTCTCTTTCTCTCTCTTTATCTCTTTATCTCTTTCTGTATCTTTTCATCTCTATCTCTTTCTCACTCACTAACTCTCTCTTTTCTTGCCCTCTCTTTCTTCTCTATCTCTTTCCAACTCTCTCTCTCTTTGTCTTTATCTCTTTATCTTTTCATCTCTTTATCTCTGTCTCACACACTAACTCTCTCTTCTCTCTCTCTCTCTTACTCTCTCTCTCACTCTCTCTCTCTCTCTCTCTCTCTGTCTCTCATTCTTTCTCTATCAAGAATTTATTCACAGAACAGTCCAATGTAAGCATTTTTGGTAAGAAAATCGCGCTGGTAGACTTAAATATACAGTATCTCTTAGAATTTCTGAAAACTCGTCTCGACCTGCTATTCTGCGTTAAGTATGCTTACATGTGTCAGCGATTCCAGATAATATACATTTGATAGATTTATATACTATAGATTTTATAGTTACATGTTATAGTTTTATAGATTTTATAAATGTTTGAATCTAATTGTTAATTTATTAACTATAAATCGCATGTTTTAAGATGGCATTGTTGATTTGTTATGAACAGGTGTTTTGTATAAGAAATTATTTTCATGAATTACTTCCTCTTATTCAACAAGAGATTTAAGTGCATAGTGTTTCAATTGTCGGATATTGGATTACTGCATATAAGAAATTTAAAATACAATTATTGTAAAGTTAAAATTTTAGCGTTAAATTGAAGGGGTACGTAGAGAGCAGTGTGATATATAGCTGATGTAGAGAGTTGGTAGTTAAATCTCATTTAACAATCGATTGATTAACACAGAACTTAGCGAATGAAATCTAGATATAGCCTGAGAAACTATTAGCTGAGATAAAATATATGACGCTTATTTGCCGGTAGTATTTTTAGAATTGTTAATGAAGCCTATGGTAGCGTCGATGAAGCTACGGCAATAGAATACAGAGAAATCGAGTCAGAAGAGCAGATTGGTTATCCCATAGAGTTTGAAGGTTATCTCATAGAGTTGAAAGGTCATCCCAGAGAGTTTAAAGGTCATCTCATAGAGTTTTAAGGTTATCCCGTAGAGTTTGAAGGTCATCCCATAGAGTTTGAAGGTCATCTCATATAGTTTGAAGGTCATCCCGTAGAGTTTGAAAGTCATCTCATAGAGTTGGAAGGTCATCCCGTAGAGTTTGAATGTCATCCCATAGAGTTTGAAGGTCATCCCATAGAGTTGGAAGGTCATCCCATACAGTTTGAAGGTCATCCCGTTAAGTTTGAAAGCCATCCCATATAGTTTGAGACAGAGACGGAAAATAAGATAAATTGAAACGGTGTAGAAAGATTGACAAATAATTAGTATAGAAATATTAGAAAAATAGACAAATATTCTAAGAATAGTATACAGATCATCGCTGATTGAGTGAGGAAACTGACGTTAACTATAGCTTTACCAGCTTTACCAGATAGACAAAGATATAAAGATATTAGACAAACAGCTAAGCTTCGAAGGAAACAGGAGGTCGGTAGTGGTCGAGAGTGAGAGAAAGAGAGAGATAGAGAAGAATCTAGTTGGAGGAATATAGCGTGACGAAAGAGCCAACTAGAGCTACAGCGAAACACAATCAAGGACACCGAGACGGATATATAGCAGGATCTGTATGCCCTCACAGGGGCAACGACACATACTGACAGAGCGACATCTAACGATGCCGTTATTTGGTAACAGCAAGAAAGAGGAGGTTGAGAATCAATCCACCGCTACGACGAACTGTAGTAACGCGACGACGACGCCGGCGACGAGCGGCGTCAGCGGCGGCGTCAGCACGGCGGCGCCGATCAGCTCAATACTGGCGGAGAAAGACGTGAGGAAGCGCTACGACTTCAAGGAAATCCTGGGCACGTGAGTAGATAGAACGATACAGCCTTAAGTAGTTGTAGTGGTGGTGGTGGTGATGGTGGTGGTGGTGGTGATGATGATGATGATAATGATAATAATAATAATAAAGGTTTAAAGTCCATTTCCTCATACAAGGATGATGTCAGGGATGTCATGATGATGATGATGATGATGGTGATGGTGATGGTGGTGATGGTGATGGTGGTGATGGTGATGGTGATGGTGATGTGGTGATGGTGATGATGGTGATGGTGATGGTGATGATGATGATGATGATGATGATGATGATGATGGTTATGATAATGATGATGAAAATAATAACAATATTGCTACTACTACTACTACTACTACTACTACTACTACTACTACTAATAATAATAATAATAATAATAATAATAATAATAATGATAATAATAATAATAGTAATAATAAAAAAGCAAAATACAAATTATAATAATAATAAGCTACTAAGCTATTGAACCCAGCTGCTAACTAGTAAGCCATTGAACCTAGCTGCTAAACCGGTAAGCCATTGAACCTAGCTGCTAAACCAATAAGCCATTGAACCTAGCTGCTAACCAATAAGCCATTGAACCTAGCTGCTAAACCAATAAGCCATTGAACCTAGCTGCTAAACCAATAAGCCATTGAACCTAGCTGCTAACCAATAAGCCATTGAACCTAGCTGCTAACCAATAAGCCATTGAACCTAGCTGCTTAACCAATAAGCCATTGAACCTAGCTGCTAAACCAATAAGCCATAGAACCTAGCTGCTAACCAATAAGCCATTGAACCTAGCTGCTAACCAATAAGCTATTGTACCTAGCTGCTAATCAATAAGCTATTTTATATCGTTTAGTTTCGTTTATTTGTTCATCACGGCACAGATTATACAAACAATAGGAACGTGCATGTAGTTAGATAACCAAACAAGCAATACAAAAGGGGCTACCATAAAAGAGCCATAGCTCTGTTCTGTAATTCTATAATTAGTAGCTATAGCAGAGTCTACTTTAGTCTGAAATACAAAAAAATTATATTACATTACTAATTACTGTATAACCGTTGGTAGCCATACAATTAAATATTTTCCAATTAGAAAATGGCCAGAAACTGGCAAGTGAAAACTCAAAATAAATTTTTCAAAATATCTCTAAATTATTCAAAATTAAATAAGTAAACCCAGTTCTTATCTCTAGATAGCAAAAAACTAACTAAACTAAACTTTAGAGTGCGAAGAAAATATAATGAAACAAGAAAAGAATATGCAGTGAAACAAGTGTAGTGTCTACTACTAACTAAGTGTACTACTGCTAACTTGTAATTAACTAATGATGTATGCTGTTGATGAGCGCAGTGTTGCGTTCTCGGAGGTGATCTATTGAACCTAGCTGCTAACCTATGGGCTATTGTGCCTAGCTGCTAACCTATGGGCTATTGTGCCTAGCTGCTAACCTATGGGCTATTGTACCTAGCTGTTAACCAATAAGCTATTAAGCCTAGCTGTTAACCAATAAGCTATTGAGCCTAGCTGTTAACCAATAAGCTATTGAGCCTAGCTGTTAACCAATAAGCTATTGAGCCTAGCTGTTAACCAATAAGCTATTGAGCCTAGCTGTTAATCAATAAGCTATTGAGCCTAGCTGTTAATCAATAAGCTATTGAGCCTATGCATATGTATGTTGTTGATGGGCGCAGTGGTGCATTCTCTGAGGTGATCTATTGTGCCAAGCTGTTAACCAATAAGCTATTTAGCCTATTCATATGTATGTTGTCGATGGGCGCAGTGGTGCATTCTCTGAGGTGATCCTAGCTGAGGACAGGGCTGAACCCGGGACCTTCGTGGCCGTCAAGTGCATCAACAAGAAGGGCATCAAGGGCAAGGAGGAGTCCCTCGAGAACGAGATAGACGTCCTGAGGAGGTCTGTATGATCTTACACTCTATTCTCATAGCAATGTTGTGTGCTTGGTGTCTGTATGATCTTGCACTCTAGTCTCATAGCAATGTTGTGTGCTTAGGTGTCTGTATGATCTTGCACTCTATTCTCATAGCAATGTTGTGTGCTTAGTGTCTGTATGATGATCTTGCACTCTATTCTCATAGCAATGTTGTGTGCTTGGTGTCTGTATGATCTTGCACTCTATTCTCATAGCAATGTTGTGTGCTTAGGTGTCTGTATGATCTTGCACTCTATTCTCATAGCAATGTTGTGTGCTTGGTGTCTGTATGATCTTGCACTCTATTCTCATAGCAATGTTGTGTGCTTGGTGTGTGTATGATCTTACACTCTATTCTCTTATCCACTGTATCCTCATATCAATGTTCTGTGCTTGGGTAGCTCTGTCATTCTCTCTGTTTTACTCTGTATGTTTTACTCTTTGTATATCTCTCTCTCTCTCACTCTTTCTCTCTCTCTCTCTCTGGCTCTCTATCTCTCTCTTTCTGTCTGTCTCTCTCTCTCTCTGCACTCTCTCTATCTCACTCTCTCTCTCTCTCTCTTTCTCGCTCTCTCTCTGTCTGTGCGTCTCTCTCTCTTTATCTCTCCTTCTGGGTCTCTTTCTGGTTGTCTGTCTCTGTCTGGTGCTATCTCTCTGTCTGGTACTATCGCTCAATATTGCTATCTCACTCTCTCTCCCCCTAGTTCTATCTATGTTATCTCTTTCTGTCTGTCTGACTGTCTCTGTTTTGTCTCGCTTCCTGGCTCTCTCTGTGTCTTTCTCTCTCTGTGTCAGTGGCTAGCGCATGGGCTTGCAGCAGCAACCTATATGCTTCAGTGTTGATATGTTGTGTGGCCTGTGACATTTTAGTATACTAATAAAACAGAGGCTTCTGTTAGGTGTAAATTGGGCAATATTTTGCAGACTGACCATCATTAACAAATGCTGCATATAATACAAATAATCGACGATTCTGAAAATAAAATTCCGTTATTTTTATGTATTTTCTGTCTGTACTTTAGTGGATTATAAAAATTAATTAACGAGGTAAAGTATAAGCCCTAAACATGTCCAAATAAATTAGAAATTGAAACTAGCTGTTTCTTTGAAGGAATCCTAAAAAGAATTTTAATTTTATCGGCGTATACTAATAGTAATACGTCGCTTACAGCCAATTTATGAATTTCTTTAATACTGGATGTAACCGTGTGCAGAAATGCAGAAATGCAAGAGAAAATTGCCATTTTTAACTGAACCTGGATTTGAACCCCAACCTCTCAATCCAATGGCGGACATTCTACCAAAGTACCATACACCTCTCAAGAAATCAATGTATAAAAATTTCCTTTATATAAAAAAGGCATTTATTTATGACTTATAAAAATGATGCTGCGATGAAATTTATATTCGCCAGATGGTCAGCGTTACTTCCAACAGACAGACAGAACTGGCTCACTATATTTGCAATTAATTTAAGTATTTAACGTGATGTTAGAGGCTGGTTAAAACTTACTTTTACGGGTTGTAATGTGTGTAACGTCAAAGTTCATAAGCACAACGCAGCTCTTCTAAACGTCTCGACACACTCGAACTACAGTCACAAAGACTAAGTAACTCATGTCTTGAGTTCATTTCAGAATATCGTATTCTATAAAACCTCTGTTAATCATGGCGTGGTCTTAGATGCCCAATTCATATCGTGAGGCGAATAATTTTGGCGTTACCACTGTAAGATTACAGTTGAGGAAAGCAGTAGGGGCTCAACGATAGATAGAACGATGGACGGTGTGTTGAATGTGGACTACTGGTCTAATTTTATTAGCGCTTTCATCGAATTGTTTGTCGTCCGCGAAATATCAAATTTATTTCAAAGTCAAAATGATAAGTGGAAAAAAACCATATAGAAATTTTATTTAAAGAATTCATCCGGATTCTACTCCAGGTCCCTGGTATGGGTGAAAAATTCCAGTTAAATGGCTACATGCTATAGCATAATTTAGCGTCAGTTTCCTGTACGAAAGCATATCAGCGATGGAGCTTGTGTTAGATTTGACCTCCGCACCTACTGCTCCACTATCGAGCTCCTAATCGATAGTGCTAATTACTTGCTCTGTCCAAAGTGAACGTGAAGTTTAAATTAAGGGAGAGGAGGGGGATAGGAATATCTCCCTCCTCCCCCTTATACATAGTGCCATTGCCCGCACTATGTATAGTGCGGGCTATGGCATCACTTTTGTTAACATTCTTAAAGTTCATATTAATTTTAATTTGTCTGCTTTAAGGATTGGATTATGGGTTACTTATGGGTTAGGTTTAGGGTTAGAGATTAATGAGAGCGTTATTAGGTTTTTTATTTTAATTTTAAGTTTGTCAAGACGGTTTCTGATCTGATGCCTACCGCTCGATCAAAGGTGAACGACCTGTCTAATTCGCGGGGGTTAGGGGGCGGGTAGGTTTCCGTTGGGTGCCGGCTATGGCGTGATGTGGAGGTGTTTGTGGCACTACAAGCCGCCTGTGATCAGCTTTCAACACCCGTCTTGTCTTTACTATCCTCTCTGTCGTGTTTACCTCCCCCACTCGACACGGAGAGAGAGATGCCGTCTTGAGACTCGCTCATACCAGGGTTGTGTTTGTTGCATTTTTTCCAAGGAGAAAAATTAAACAAATACAAAAGATCGTTGTTGTTTTATAGATTTATCATTTTTTGTTAGGGGTCGAAGGTTCCCAGCGGGGGTCATCTTGGATTTGTCAGGAGTCCAGGGGAGGAGGTATAACTGGGTGGGTTAAGATATTGAGAGTAGAACCCCCCTGACCCTCCCAGCAAGTACATGCCTGATTCAGACTGAAGCTGTGATTATCGCTGAAAATGATTCTGTTAATGTTGTTGTTGTTATCAAAATCTATCTGTAATCTGCATTCTCACTGCGCTCAATCGAATCGAGAGTTTAGACTATTTTACGATTTTGGTGAATTTTTTATTGGCGCGTGTAGCGGACTTTGAATCGATTATCTAGCGCATGTTTATCAGCTTGACTGACTATTCTGTTTCAACGTGAGCCACTGAGTTCTGTCCTGTTCACTGTGACCACGTGAACAATATTGGTTGTAGAGCAATAGTTGAGTAAGTAAAAAACATGCTTTATAGTGAAATGATCAACTGTGTTATATCTATCATTTTTTAATACCACATGTTTAAACCGTCAGGCAATTAAGTCCATTTCCCTTATAACCAGTCCAGTGAATGTTCGAGATTTTACTCTCAGATCAGCGCGGCTGGGATTCGAACCCACGAGAGTTCGATTCACTCAGGCTCTATCATTTAATTAGCTCAAGTCTTTAAATCTCTTAATCTTTGGACTGATTTTCTGGATTTTGGATTCTGCACCGTTTTGGACCTACTTTTGCTCACCGCCTGGATTTGTCTCGATAGTGCTCGATGTTGTCATGGACGCCAGTAGCGCTCTACGCTAATGCTAAAATGCTGTTGTCGTGTTTGGATATGCCAAAGCATTTCTCAAAAATGTTAGTTCATGATTTATCATAACCTGACTTCCTAGGCATTATACTGATAACACTTGTGAGTCACATTGTGAATTTTTGGTATGACGTCACATTTTGTACTTTTGTCATTGCGTCATATTCTGTACTTTTGACATTACGTCACATTTTGTAC
The DNA here is from genome assembly GCA_905160935.1 of Enchytraeus crypticus. NCBI lineage: Eukaryota > Metazoa > Annelida > Clitellata > Enchytraeida > Enchytraeidae > Enchytraeus > Enchytraeus crypticus. The sequence continues at coordinate 457,681 of CAJHZI010000193.1, read as the reverse complement.
TTTTGACATTACGTCACATTTTGAACTTTGACATTACGTCACATTATTTTTAACTGTACTTTTGACATGAGGCCACATTACTTTTAACATGACGTCACATTGTCTATTTGTGACATGACGTCACATTGGTTACACTGACATCGCTTTCGAGTGAGGAAGCTGACGTTAACCTTAGCTTTAC
>CAJHZI010000193.1:322500-452500 GCA_905160935.1 Enchytraeus crypticus | reverse complement strand
ATCAATAGTTAAAGCGTTGCTATGATATTGTATTCATGGTGGAGCATGAAATTCTTGATATGTCAAGCACTGCGAAAATATTTCATTAAGTCCGCGAAGCTGTCGTTAGATTCTATTTAATCAGACATCTGTGTCACTGGAGTTTCTGAAAGCGGAATGTAGCATGAAAATCGTAGCTTGCACGTTGATTTCTAAGTCGTCAAATTTTAGCGTTAAGACATGTGACTTATTAACGGAAGCCCGTAAGCGTTGCCATGGCTTCCCCTAGCTGAAGCTACAAGTATTAGACTTCCACTGTCATTGCACAGGCGATCTGAATCGTATAATATTACTGAAGCTTTAAAGCTGGTAAAGCTAAGGTTAACGTCAGTTTCCTCACTCGAAAGCGATGTCAGTGACGGGAGAGCCCAGGATTTGAACCCCGCACTTACTGATCCGCGGTCGAGTATCTTACCGACTTCGCCACTGACTGGAGTCTAAAGCTAAAGCTAGCTTTCGCTAGCTTTAGCTTTAGCTTTCGCTTCGCCACTGACTCCAGTCAGTGGCGAAGCGAAAGCTAAACATTGTGCGTCCGTTTCCGCACTTCATACTACTGGCCGGGACGATCATGCCTGTATTCGAACCCACGACCAGAGTGGGAATATGTTACCTGGAATGTTACCTGACAGTGGGGATGTTACCTGACAGTGGGAATGTTAACTGACAGTGGAAATGTTACCTGACAGTGGGAATGTTATCTGACAGTGGGAATGTTACTTGACAGTGGGAATGTTATCTGACAGTGGGGATGTTACCTGACAGTGGGGATGTTACCTGACAGTGGGAATGTTACCTGACAGTGGAAATGTTACCTGACAACGGGAATGTTACCTGACAGAGGTGATGTTACCTCACAGTGGATGAGAGCGATAAATAGATGTCGAATTCAAATCCAAGGCTGGATCGTTATTGATAACCTTACCGGATATATGATCTCAACAACGACTTTAACTCTCTCTCCGTCTCTGTTTCTCAATCTCTGCCTCTCTCTCTCTCTATTTCTCTCTCTCTCTCTCTCTCTCTCTCGTTCTCTAACTCAACTATTATCAGTCTGTCTGTCTGTCTGTCTGTCTCTCTTTCTCTCTCTCTCTCTCTCTCTCTCTCTCTCACTCAGTCTATCTCTCTGTCTGTCTCTTTGTCTGTCTGTCTGTCTGTCTCTCTCTCTCTCTCTCTCTCTCTCTCTCTCTCAGTGTAGAGCTGTAGAAGAGAGAGAGGGAGAGAGTGGCCGATAGACAGTGTATCTATATATATATATATATATATATATATATATATATATATATATATATATACTGTATATAAAGGTGAAGAGAAGCGGAAGCCCGTGCTTCAGTAGATTCTTCAACGAGGAATTACTGAATTAAGTGCCGTTGAAGTGTTGCCAGGTTACCGGTTGTTTGTTGATTTCTGACTGTAGAGGTGAAGCTCGCACCTAGCGATCGCTTGTGATCTTCTTAAGCCGTGTCGTTCTCTTTGCTTTTATGTGAAGCGTCCTCCTCAAATAAAATAAATAAAATAAAATAAATAGCTCAGCGTGTAAAGAGTCAGGTACCGCGATGTTTTGAAGTAAAAAAAACTCTGTGCATAGGGATAAACGACGTTATGAAATACACAAATAACTGTTCATAAGTCATGACTGATCGGAGTAAAGCTGGTAAGAGCTAAGGTTAACGTCAGTTTCCTCACTCGAAAGCGATGTCAGTGACGGGAGAACCCAGGATTTGAACCCCGCACATACTGATCCGCGGTCGAATAACTTAGCAACATCACCACTGGCTCCAGCCGGTGTAAAATCTCAAACACTAATGACTTGCTAACTTGGAAAATTTATCGTTAACTGCCTATTGAAATGTTTCTTGCTCTCTCTTTCGTGTTTTGCCTTGTGTCGGGTCCTAGAACGCTTTATTGACCTACTAGTGACCGGTCTCCCAGGTTGACCTACTAGTGACTGGTCACCTAGGTTGACCTACTAGTGACCGGTCACCTAGGTTGACCTATTAGTGACCGGTCACCTAGGTATATACCAGTAATATTTGTTTCTCGCTGCACGACTATGGTTTCAGGCATTTCTATGCGTCTGGTTATATTAAATTATACTATTTGATGTGTTGTATGTTAAAATACTATTTGATGTGTTGTAAATAGTATTTGATGTGTTGTAAATAGTATTTGATGTGTTGTAAGTGAAAACATCTCAATATGTTTAAAATATTGTATGTGTTTTTGTTTGTATATTAAAACCTCTCAACGTTGTTCAAATATTTTATGTGATTTTATGTGTATATTTTAAAACATCTCAACATATTTTATGTGTTTTTATGTGTGCAGGTTAAAACATCCCAACATAGTTCAATTATTTGATGTGTTTGAAGACAAAGCTTACAAGTATCTAGTGATGGAACTGTAAGTAGTAGCTGTTATTTCTAGTAATGGACTAATAAAAAAAATTAGTAATATTTATTATTACAAAAAATAGCCGTCTTCGTCACTGGCTGGAGCCAGTGGCGAAGTCGGTAAGACGCTCGACCGCGGATCAGTATGTGCGGGTTCAAATCCTGGGCCCCCCCTCACTGACATTGCTTTCGAGTGAGGAAACTGACGTTAACCTTAGCTTTACCAGCTTTACCTTTTTTAATAACTATAATAGAAATAATAATAATAATAACTTTTAATTAAATATAGAAATAATAATAATTATTATTATTATAACTTTAAATTAAATAAAGGGTTTTTATCTTATTATTTAGCCCAGAGCCCTATACAGCCCAGTGCATTAAAAATTATGATGGTATTAATAATGGTATTAATATTGGTATTAATAATAATAATAATAATATTATGATTTTTAATAATAACAAAACGAATGATAAATGATATTATCATTGAATGTTATTATCATTAAATAACGATAATAATAGTGACGATAATTATAATAATAATAGTAATTAATGCATGATAGTAATAATAAAATGAAGTAATAATAACTGTATAGCTTAATTAATCGAGCAATCCATTAAGTAATCAGACACTTGTTTACTTGGTATTAACGTATGCATTGATTGCTAAATAATAATTTGATTTATTAATTGCCAGATTGCTAGAGTATTTGGTTAATTGTTAGATAGATTAATGGATTGATGGATTGCTTATTAAATGTCTGATTGAAGTATTGATGGATTTACTGAGTGATTGACTAATCAATTGATTGACCGATAGACTGACTGATGTATTTATTTATAGACTAATTGTTCGTTTCATTGGTTGTACGATAGACTGACTTATTGATTGACTGATTGATTGAAGTATTGATGGATTTACTGGCTGATTGACTAATCAATTGATTGACTGTTGGACTGACTGATATATTTATTTTTAGATTAATTGTTCGTTTTATTGGTTGAACGATAGACTGACTTATTGATTGACTGATTGATTGAAGTATTGATGGATTTACTGGCTGATAGATTAATCATTTGATTGTTCGATTCACTGGTTGATTGACTGATTGATTGATTGATTAAATGAGTGTTTGATTGATTGATTAATTGATTGATTGAGTGAATGATTGATTGATATATCTATTTATTTATTGATTGATTGAATGACTGTATGACTTGTTGATTAATTGGATGATTGATTGATTGATCGATTGATTGATTTATCTACTTATTTTTTGATTGATTGATTGAATGCATGTATGACTTATTGATTGATTATTTGATTGACTAATTGACTGATTGATATATCTGTTTATTGATTGATTGATTGATTGAATGAATGTCTGACTTATTGATTGATTGATTGACTGATTGATTGATGGATTAGCGTGACGGGGGGAGAGTTGTTTGACAGGATTGTGGAGAAGGGGAGCTACACAGAGAAGGACGCCAGTCACCTCATACGTCAGGTACTAGAGGCCGTCGAGTACATGCACGACAAGGGAGTCGTCCATCGAGATCTCAAGGTAACCAGTCGATCATCTGTTGATTGATCTGTTGATCGATCTCTTAAACAATCTATTAATCGATCTCTTGATTGATCTGTTAATCGATTTGTTGATTGACCTGTTGATTGATCTGCTGATTGATCTGTTGATCGATCTGTTAATCGATCTGCTAATCGATCTGTTGATCGATCTGTTAATCGATCTGCTAATCGATCTGTTTGATCTGATAATCGATCTGCTAAGCGATCTGTTGATTGATCTGTAAATCGATTTGTTGATTGACCTAATAATTTATCTATTAAGCTTTCGGCTAATGGATTTGCCAGTTTAAGTAAAGGTTTGGACTTTCAATTAATTTATCATTTTATAAAATAACCCTTCTAACGTGTTAATTTAACCCTGTAATTTATTGATTGAATTATTTATTGATTGATTGATTTGTTTATTCATTGATTGATCGATTGATTGATTGATTGATCGATCGATTGGTTGATTGATTGAATGATTGATCGAACGATCGATCGATTGATTAATTGATTGATTGATTGATTGTATAGCCTGAGAACCTGCTATACTACAGCCCTGCTGAAGACTCTAAGATAATGATCAGTGACTTTGGTTTGTCTAAGACTGAAGAGTCTGGGGCCATGGCAACGGCTTGTGGAACACCGGGCTACGTGGGTGTGTACTGATTATGATACTGACTCTGTTCATGACGGCAGTCTGTGCTTTGACAACAACAACACTACTGATAATATAATAATCCAGCAACAATAACAACAATAATGGTAACATTACAGTAACAGTAACCACAAGAGCTCTGGAAGCACAGGAAGTACTATATAGCTAGGCTATAAATACACTTACTGAATATTGATTGATTGTTAATAACATTGCAATTGAAATATTAAATTATTGATTGATTGATTGTTAATTCATGCAGCACCTGAAGTATTGGCTCAGCAACCCTACGACAAGGAGGTGGACATGTGGTCCATCGGCGTTATAGCGTACATACTGTATGTGACACAACTGTATCCAGACACTAACTATAACCCTAGTACAACCCCACTTCTAAACAACCCCTAACTCTGACATCATGCAGACTATAACCCTAATAGTAGCTCAAACCCCACTTCTAAACAACCCCTAACTCTGACGTAACCCAGACTATAACCCTAATATAAACCCCACTTATAAACAATCCGTAACTCTGACATCATTCAGACTATAACCCTAGTACAAACCCCACTTATAAACAACCCCTAACTGATGTAACCCAGACTATAACCCTAATAGTAGAACAAACCCGACTTATAAACAACCCCTAACTCTGATGTAATCCAGACTATAACCCTAATAGGAGCACAAACCCGACTTATAAACAACCCCTAACTCTGATGTAATCCAGACTATAACCCTAATAGTTGCACAAACCCGACTTATAAACAACCCCTAACTCTGATGTAACTCAGACTATAACCCTAATAGTTGCGTAAACCCGACTTCTAAACAATCCATAACAAGCTTGCCTAATTGGTAAACTTGTTACCGGCGACGTTGAAGTTGAGTGCGTCAGTTCAATGGTTCCATTAGAATTATTTGACTAAAAGAATTACACTTGAACTGGAACCATTGTTCAATAGCAGTGCTGAGTATCTTTGAACTGATTTCCTGGATTTTGAAAATTCCACCGATTTGGACCCTCTTTTGCTCACCGGTTTTGATTTTACTCGGTACCACTCGATGTTGTCATTGACGACAAAAGTACACTGATTGTTGTGTTATTTTATTGTTATGTTATTTTGTGTTATGATCTTTTCAGTTTGGCTTCCCTGCCTGCATAGTACATACCCTATCAGTTTGAGTTGCTGCGATGTGACGACTCAATGGATTAGTTTTGTTTACATTGCTAGACCCCGTGGCGATGTCGGTAAGGTACTCGACCGCGGATCAGTATGTGCGGGATTCAATTCCTGGGCTCACTCGTCACTGACACATCGCTTTCGAGACATACAACTGTCGTTAACATTGGCTTTACTGCTTTTTCTCAGCTTTTACTTATGCGTTCCTCGGTATTGTCGTGAACGACTGTAGCAGTGGGTGATTGCTGTTGCAGATTGTGCGGCTACCCGCCGTTCTATGACGAGAACGACTCAGAGCTGTTTCGACAAATCCTCAAGGCTGAGTACGAGTTTGACTCCCCATACTGGGACGAGATCTCTGACTCCGGTGAGATCAGCCATCAATCAATTAATCATTAATTTCGTTAGATCAATCAATCAATTAATCATTAATTAATTTCGTTAGATCAGCAGTCAATCAATTATTCGTTAATTAATTTCGTTAGATCAGCAATCAATCAATTAATTAATCGTTAATCAGCTAAGTAATTCCGTTAGATCAGCAATCAATCAATTAATTAATCATTAATCAGCTAATTAACTCTGTAAATCAGCAATCAATCAATTAATCATTAATTAATTTCGTTAGATCAGCAAACAATTAATTAATCATTAATCAGTTAATTAATTCCGTTAGATTAGCAGTCAATCAGGTAATTCTAATATAACTATAATGCGTGTTATGTTGTTTACTAAATATTTACTTATTTATATGTACTCCCCGTGTTGTGTCCGGGTTGTTTGAAGAATTGACCAACTGGTGACTTCACGTGTCTTAGAAGGCGACTAAAGCACCAAGATCCAAACCAACGTCAGAAATGGCATACGGTTGGTGCGTGCCTAGACTACAGAAATTACTACATCATTTTCTAAAACGAATGGAAAAATGTGGGATTGACTGATGATATCGTATGAGATAGAGAGGAGTGGAGAAGGTCTAATCTTATCCCGACCCTAGTTTAACTGTGAAAGGGATGATGAAGATGATGATGATGATGATTTATTTACCTTTTTATTATATTTATGAACAGCGAAGGATTTCATACGACATCTAATGTGTAAAGATGTGAAGCTACGACACACTTGCAAACAGGCACTACAGCACAGCTGGTAGGCTTAACATCTTCCTTCTATGTGTCAAAATGTTGATTTAGTAACAACTACAAAATATCTTCTGAAATGGATTTTCCATTGAATTTCGTATTTTTTCAGACTTTGTTGTGAATATTACAAATACAGATTGTAATTGCATAATAATCTGGCTTTTATAATCTTATTCATTGGATTTCCTAGAAATCTATTTTTTTTCAGACTTTTTGGTGAAAATTACAATTACAGATTAGAATTGCATAATAATCTGGCTTCTATAAACTTATTCAAATAATACTATACAACCAATGGCTATCATAACTACATGCTTTATTAATTTTTATATTTCAATTTTTAAACACCTTCATTTTCTCGCTGTCGACTAGTTTATATTATTCAATTATATTGTTTATGTTAGTAATGCTCTACGTTAAACATAGATCATTTGACTGTATAAAGTTTTATTAAACATGTTTCTGTATCTCACGGGATACTGAAGAAGACTTTCGGGCCAGGATTTGAACCGATATCCTACTGTTATCAGGCAACATTGCTGTCCATTCGCCACGATTGTTCTTCACTGGCTGGAGCCAGTGGCGAAATCGGTAAGACACTCGACCGCGGATCAGTATGTGCGGGGTTCAAATCCTGGGCTCGCCCGTCACTGACATCGCTTTGGAGTGAGGAAACTGACGTTAACCTTAGCTTTACCAGCTTTACCAGCTTTACCATTTAGCTGTCCAACCGGAACGTACTAGATAAAAGTTAAGTTGGGCTGAGCCGGTGGCTTATTGGTATGTGTGTTGTTCTACAGCTAATAAATAGGTGCAAGATTCAAATCTCTAGAGCTCTCCGCGTCATTGCCATGCTATCGAGCAGGAAACTGACGTTAAATGTGACTTTAGCTATGGAGCCTAATGTTTGTTTAGCTTCGTGACAGATGCTAAGTCTCATAAAGTAAAACCTCTGTCAACATTTACCCACTCTAATCAGAAGATATGTATTACTCAGTGATTGATTGATTCATTGATTGACCAGAATGATTGATTGTTACATCGACCTATTGATCAGTTGATCGACTCTTTACTAATCGATTAATTGATTGGTTATATGTTAAAATGGTTGATTGTTTCTTTATTGTACGTCAGTGTATTGATTGTATATAGATTTAGTAACTGAGCGAAGAATCTATTGATGTATGTTTTGATTGATTGATTGATCGATTGATTGCCTAGGATTGCTGGCAATGATGCTTTGAGTAAGAACATCCATGAATCCGTAGCGGCTCAGATGAGAAAGAACTTTATCAAGAAGAAATGGCGGGTATGTGCTAGCACTGAGTGTATAAAACAACGCCACTGTACTGATTGTACTAGCACTGAGTGTATAAAACAACGCCACTGTACTGATTGTACTAGCACTGAGTGTATAAAACTGTACTGATTGTACTAGCACTGAGTGCATAAAACAACGCCACTGTACTGATTGTACTAGCACTGAGTGTATAAAACAACGCCACTGTACTGATTGTACTAGCACTGAGTGTATAAAACAACGCCACTGTACTGATTGTACTAGCACTGAGTGTATAAAACAACGCCACTGTACTGATTGTACTAGTTCTGCATGTATAAAACAATGCCACTGTACTGATTGTACTAGCACTGAGTGTATAAAACAACACACTGTACTGATTTGAGTGATTCCCTTGCTTGGTTTATATTTTTGTTCTTTTCCTTATATCCTCCGTGTTTCGTTACTTATCAGAGGGTAGAAATATGTGGATGAGTTATATGCCATGGTCATGCCCATAGCCATTAAGAGAGAGATATCCACCAGAGATGTTGTTATATCCAAAGTTGTTGTTGTTATAGCCACAGAGTGGTGTTGTATATCCAGATAATTAATAGTAAGATTTCGTTTACCTTCTGTAGCGCTATTGTAATTAGCACGGATGTAAGAATAATCTTCTAACACCCTGGAGTTTTTGTTTAATAGTGCCTGCGCTCGATAGTACAAAGTGATCACCAATAAGACTTCTAAATCCAGTCCAATACCATAATTAGTAATACTTTGTCTTTGTTAATACTTAATATTTAGTAATAATACTTAGTCATAGTCCCTTATTCAAGTATTATACTGCCATTTAACTTAATTTAATTTAAATTATATAATTTTATCATTTTCCATATCTATATTTTTATTCTGTGTCATACTAAGCTTATTTTATATATTTTTATTTTATATATTTTTATTTTATATATTTTTATTTTGTATCATACTAAGCTTGTTGTATTAATTTATTTAACGCCTCCCCGCACTTCCGTCTGTCTCTCTACTTCTTGTTTAAATCTCATTTCACCATCCCTGACACTTTTCACAGCAAACTTTTCACGCCCAGCCCCTTTTTCCAATCCCCCCACATTACACCCACAAATCGTCATCTCTGCATACTCCCTGTAATACCCCCTCTTCTCCTGTTGTTCCTCCCCTTTCTCCTTCTCTTTCTTTTCCCTCTCTTTCTCCTCCTTCTATTCCTCCCTTTCACTTATAGAGAACACAATCTTAAGTACAACACAAAAATAAACTTTAATCGTCACATTTAATTTCACTTTGACTAATTCATTCATATATTATTTAATTTATAATAATTTATTCCCCATATATATTTTCTTTCGTTAGGCGTTATATACCATGGACCTGCAGGTCCATGGTATATAACGCCTCAACTCTTCTCTGTCCTCCGCTTTCCTCTTCATTTCTACATATGAGTGGGTTTTTAAATCATCTAACATACGATATATGGAAAATATAAATCTCGGCCTACCTCTGCCTCTTTTTCCTTCCATTCTACCTTATGACCTCTTATAATAGACCTTCCCCTCTTAGAATGTGTCCAATCCAACTCTTCCTATTTTTTAATACATTTATCAACTGTCTATCTGTACTAACTATCTCCAGCGTTGAACGGAGAGAGTTATTTCCTTACTCGTAAGGAAACTTCCTTTTTTATAACCTTTGAGTTCAGCTAATTAATCTTCTCCATTCTTCTCCAAATCCACATTTCCAATTCTAATGTTAGTATAATATCATTTCCAATGATATTAGTTTCCTAATATCTTTATTCCTTCAAGTCCATGTTTCACATCCATACAATAGCATGGTCCAAACCAAAGTTTTCACTATCTTTATCTTTGTGTCTTTCTTTAGACATTTTGTTAATAGTTCTTTTCTACTACCAAATGCTGCTTTTGCTTGTGCAGTCCTACTGTATATTTCAGTCTCACATTTCCCGTCATCGGTTATAGTATGACCCAATTATTTGAAACTCTTACCTGTTTCAATTTTGTACCATTTGTTGTGATATTAACTTCACCTTTATTATGGGACACTCATCATTTTGGTCTTTTTGATATTAATCTTCGTGCCATATCTCAATGCCGTATCATTCTGCCAATCCATTATCTTCTGCAGTCCAGTCTCGCCGCCCGCTACCATTCCTTGATCGTCTACAAATGGTACATCTTGTAACAATTTTCCTGCTACTTTTATTCCTTCTTCCATGGCTTCCGCCGTCATTGCCTCTGCGTAAATGTTAAATACTGGCGAAATGCTACAACCTTGTCTTACTCCACGTCCTATGTCACGTTCTTCTGAGTATTCCTGTTGGATTTTGTTAACTGCTCTTTGACTCATGTACAAGTTTAAAGTTAGTCGTCTATCTCTGCAGTCAATTGCTATTCATGTACATGAAATAGATGATTATGCATGGTATAGTTATATCGAGAGGGTCGTTAAGAGAAACTGTAGATCTTAGAAGAATTTTCCTGAGTAGGTTCGGGAAAATTAAGAATTGAACCTACCGACAACTGCACGTGTTTAGAAGATGACTGACGCAGGTATGACAGTGATGAGACTTGTAGCCACGTCGTGATGATTTCTGTGTTTCAGACTAATTGGTCTCCCATACTCTAGACTTGCAGAGTTCTAGTCGCTACACCGATTGTGGCATTATACAGCCATGCTACTTGACATTCACTGTCCTTTCAGTGCTACTGTGGCATTTTGTATAGAGCGGCGCTTTATAAATATACTTACTATTATTATTATTATTATTATTATTATTTCTGTTCTTTATGTGTTTGAGTTGTTGCTGTTATTTGTGTTTTTTGTGCGTGTATTTGTTGTTTGTTTATTTGTTTGTATGTGTTGTATATGTGTAGAGAGCCTACAATGCCACTGCAGTTATACGACAAATGAAGAAGTTAGCATTGAAGACTGGAGACTGATATCTGTCTCTCTCTCATTCTTTCTGTCTTTGTCTTTATATCTCTCTATTTCTCTTTCATAGTTTGTCAACTTATTTGCTCTCATTGTGGTGTTTGAGTCTGATTTTACATGGTCATGTATATAGTATGTGCATTATGTGTTCATGTTTAACATATACGTTGTTAATGTTCTCTGTAGGACCCGTGTGTTGGTATGTAGCACATACGTTTACGTATTAAACGCGTGTTTGTTTATGTTTACATCATTTGTTTTCATTTAAATGAATTAGTTAATCGAGAAAATGTATTTGAAATTTCTCTATGATGGTTTTCTACATTGTGTGTGTGTTGCATGCAAATGCTCTTGTATATATCTTAATTAGTTTTATGCAAGCACGAACTGCTTGTTTTTTACTTATACACACATAAAATGTGTGCACATGTAAATTATTTCATGCACTTAAACAATGTTACATATTTAAACGCTTGTATACGCATGTAAACACTTTTATATGCATAAACAATTTAACACGTTTAAGCACTTGTATGTGCACAAACAATTTTTCCAACATGAATACACATGCATATTTGCGTTGCCCCGCGGATATGTGCTGACTGCACTTATTGCACTTAAGTCTAAGCTGATACAGAAATGCACGCACGTACACTGTCTTACCTGCATACACACATGCACATCACACACATATACACACACACACAGGTTGTGCTTGCTGGTTGTACATATGCATACATTAACTTGCACACATACACGTAGGCAAACATACACACATATAGACATTCACACGTGCTCATATAGGCACAGATGTACTTACTTGTGTACTTAATAAACCATGCATACACGCAACATACACACTCTTTCACATATATGTACGCATTGTACATTCATAAATGCACGTAACATACCATGCGCACACAAACGCTGTTACACATATATGTACATATTGTACAAACATAAATATATTTAGCATACCATGCGCACACATATATACACACCCTCTTACACTTATATGCACGTGTGTATGTTCACTTAACATACCTCACACACACACACATTGTAAATTGTTGAAGGTTTTAGAATTTGAAATCTTCCAAATCATGTATTGCATTTTAATTACCATTTATTGGAGGCTTAAAAATGCAGCGAAAGTTAGAATCACACTAGATTAGTATTAGAAAAGATTGTATAGTTCTGTATAAGAGGGACGTGCTGGTTGTGCATTAGTTTATCGGAGATTTTAACTGTTGTAGCTAGCACTCACGTGTAGTATAAGTAAAACACCTTTTTATGGCTTCTGATGCAATTATTTATTTATTAATACTAAATCCCTACATATGATTGGCCAATCACGTCGACAACTTACTGTTACATTAATCTTTGTGACGGTAGCTCGAGTGTGGTGAGTCGTCTTGAAGAGAAGCCTTGTCCTTCTAAACTTTGATGTTAAACACACTACAACCTACCTACTTGCCTACGATTGTCGACTTGCCTATATGATTGTCTGTCACAAAATTAGTAAGATAAAAAATCACAGAGTAGAATTGCTTTTGCTTTCTGACGGTAACTCGAGTGCGTCGAATCTTGTTGAATATAAGCCTTGTGCTTCCAACCTTGACGTTAAACACACTGCAGCCTGTCTATCTATCTAATTTATTACGCATACCATGTAGATGCATAACTAGTTAAATTATATTAGAGTTATAGTGAACTATATTATTAATAATAATAATATTATTATTGAACTATATTATTGTTATAGTGAATTTCATTTTGTTGATGTTACAATTAGTGTTGTAGATGTGAATTGAAATTTTATTAATCGTCTAATAATTGTGATAATCAGGCGAGCTCCAGTTTATAAACTGATGATTATTAAAAAACGAGGCTCAGCTAACATCTTGTATGAGCCATTGACGCTATTGGTGAAGATTCTAACTGCAGAAGACTAGGCACAGGAGATTGCATTGGTCGTCATTGATACCCTTTCAGAAGATGAAACTGACGTTAAGCTATGCTTCAGCAGCTGACGTTAAGCTATGCTTCAGCAGCTGACGTTAAGCTATGCTTCAGCAGCTGACGTTAAGCTATACTTCAGCAGCTGACGTTAAGCTATACTTCAGCAGCTGACGTTAAGCTATACTTCAGCAGCTGACGTTGTGCTATACTTCAGCAGCTGACTTTATGCTATGCTTCAGCAAGCAGCTGACGTTAACCTTTGCTTCAGTAGCTGGCGTTACCCTATTCCTTAACAACCCACTTTAAATTGTGCTTCAGTAGTTTGAGATTTTAGTTTTATTGAATTTGTATCTAGTGCCTGTAGTTTAAAAGAAAATGAATTTAGATTATCTTAGCGCAAATCTCGTAGTCTGTAATAAGTCGATGTCAATAGTGATTTATTAAAATTCTGAGTTTATGTTGTGGAATATGTTAATATTTAGCTCTACATAATACATTCTGTATACAGCTGTTATACACGTGTAAGAATGCTTGTAGACTGTACTAATGCCATTCAAGTGTTGAAATCTAACTAGAATTTTTTCAATAGCGAATTTTTCTAAAACAGTGATCACGACTCATTCTTGTTTAACAACATTCTCAGTTTGTATTTTGTATTCTTAGTTCGCAGTGTACTATCGTGCTATTCGTGTGTTATGGTTTTACTTATGAATGTAGGTCTTTGTGAGTGTATGCTTGTAAATGCCTGTGAGTGTATGCGTGTAAATGCCTGTGAGTGTATGCTTGTGAATGCTTGTAAGTGTATGCATGTAAATGCCTGTGAGTGTATGCATGTAAATTCCAGTGAGTATATGCGTGTAAATGCCTGTGAGTGTATGCGTGTAAATGCCTGTGAGTGTATGCGTGTAAATGCGTGTGAGTGTATGCGTGTAAATGCGTGTACAACTGTATACGAATGCCCGTGTACACGTACCTATGTGTCTTTGTATATGGGTGTGTGTTTGTTAGTTTCTATGTAGGAGTGGGAGTCTGTTTGTATGTAAGTACTAATGTAGTCTTACATGCATATACATGTATTAAACTGGGATTCAAGGGAAGAAGATGATGATGATGACATGTATATACATGTATGTTAATTCATGCATATGTACTCTTAACTGTACACACAAGTAATACGCTCTTCATTCCTCTTATCCATCTGTGGTGATGAAACATACGTCAAATTATTTTCATTACTTGTGTTGTCAATAGAGGCGTTAGGTTGAAGCATTTTATGTTATCCTTTGTCACTAGTATCACTAGGCTATGTGCCTATATATGCAAATAAATATACATATACTTAAATATAGATATAAAGTCATCAAACATCATATATAACATATACAATTTATATATTTACATTAACATTTATTATATATATATATATGTATAGTTTATATATATATATATATATATATATAGAAATATTATATATATATATATATATGTACAGTATATATTATATATATATATATATATATATATATATATATAATTACATATCATTAGGATTAAATTGTAATATGATTAATTCAATTATGCAGTCGTTTCAAATGAAGGTGGTTAATGTTGAGCATGGAACTATGCTGTACTGGCGCATTTTACAGTATTTACTATTTAATGTTCAATGTATTGTATTTATTGAGAATCGGCAAGCGGAATATATTTTCTTATGAATTTCCTAAGTCATACAGCTGTGTATCATCCGTTATTATTTTTGAGTTCATTATTACGTATTCCTTATTGTCTGCTACAGTATTTTGTATGATATTGGTGTGACACTAAATTCTTTTATAAGCTAGTCAGTTAAGTAATGATGATGTTCTTTTAAGAAATTGTTAATGAAATTTTTCGATACATTTCAACTGCCCTACAGCTCCGACAGTGAGTTACTAGAGTAAAATTGTATATGTTACTGAATGATCTATTTATATGTTGTTTAATTAACATGCATTTATTGTAAATAATGTATTTCGGGGAATATTTATATTGAATATTAATATTGGGGGAATACTAATTTAGTTAAAATAACTGCATTTATTGTTAAATAAAATATTGCTGGGTGAAATATTAATTTATTGAATAAAAAGCAGTATTAGTAACTTTTATATGTATTTGTATTTTTTAGACATCTAAAACGTAAGAACTTGTAAAATGGGAAGTTCTATTTGACTTAATTAATATGCACGACTAATAATACTTGATTAATGCATTGAAGTTTAGCATAACGTTTTGATGTTCGTGAACTTATTTTAATTGAGACATTCAGAGTGAGATATTTTTATGTATCTGCATTTTGCGTAGGATATTTTCAACAAATAAGATGCAAGAGATTCCGATGAACTCAGCGATGCAGCGTTTAGCGTCAGTTTCTTTACAACAGAGGACACTCATAGAGATTGGTGTGACTATTAGTTCATATCAGGAGAGTAAAAAACTCGGACACTGGTAAAATCCCAGACGTTCACCCGACCTGATCCATTGACGTAACTGATGCGGCTGCATATAAATAATAATAATAAAGGTTTCCTCATAAAAGGATGATGTCAGGGACGTCCCCCCATCAATGTCACCACAAAAATAATTTTAAAAATAAACTGTCAAACGATTAAGGAATGTGACATTGATAGTGATAGACGTTGTCATGGATGATCATAGCGCTATAGCATATGGCTGTTCAACCTTTTTTAAAATGCACTTTTGCTGTACCTGTTTGTGAACAACTACTGTATGCTTTTCTGATGGCTGCGAAGTTAAGAACAGATTTGTGAGTATTTTATACCGTCTCATTGCTGTTTAGAGTCTCAGTGTGTACATGTCTATGCTCTATTCTTCTAACGCTGTATTTGTGATTGTCTTTTACACTCGCTTGCAAGCGTGTATTGCTTTTATACCACAGAAGTGAATTTAGGGCGTTCTGATTGTCTAGAGCATAATACATTTACATGTATCGACAGATTTCATGCACTGTCCATTAAATCATTATGTTAAATCAAAGTCGATCGCGAGCTGCCGCAAGCGCTAGATCCTGACGTTTTAGGTTCGATTGCCGCTCGCGTCACTCTTAGGTTTAGGGCTTGGTGTATTTTTTGGGTTAGGGTTAGATGTTAGCTAGAAACTTGTGATAAAGTGAATAACAATGTGATGATAAGTTACTAAATCATCATCATCATCTTCTCTTTATTCTCAGTTACACCAGGGTCGGGACACCAACACACCCTCTCCACCCCTACCCTCGTTCCACACCATCCGTCAATCCCCTCTAATCTGTCCCATTCGTTTTTGAAAATTTTGTTGCAATTTCTGGAGCCTAGGCACTCACCAACCTAATGCCCTTTCTGATTTTGGTTTGGATCTTAATGCTTTAGTCGCCTTCTACGATAAGAGAAGTCGCCGGTTGGTCAATTCTTCAAACAACCCGAACACAACACGGGGAATGATAAATTAATAAATAAAAAGAGATTGACTGGAGGAATGGACAGAGCATTATAAACATTCCAGGAATTTTTCCGAATTTGGCTCTTCGATGCTGCGTCAAAGCAACTCTTGTGAACATATCTCCACGGCCACTGTAAGCAATAGTGTGTTGAGCTGTCAGAGGCGTCATCTTCAGTTAAAGTTGGTAAAGCTAATGTTAACGTCAGTTTCTTCACTCGAAAGCGATGTCAGTGATGGGCGAGCCCAGGATTTAAACCACGCACTGATCCGCGGTCGAGTGTCTTACCGACTTCGCCACTGGCTACAGCCAGTTCATACAACACAGCATTTGTCTCGTTCATTGTCTCTCGTTTTTGTCTTGTATGCTACAGATATAGACTGTTAGTATACAAGAGTTACAAGACTGTTAGTATAGAATATTATAAGTGTCTGTGTATATTGTAGTTATGCTACATATACTGTTAGTATGATGTATATTGTAGATATGCTGCAGATGCTGATTGTTAGTACGATGTGTATCTATCTTTGTATTCAGTCTGTAGGCCTATGACGCTATTAGACACAGTCTGTCTCTATGAATATGGTTTTACCGGTTGGTCTATTTCTTACTCTCTTTTCCTACATATCTATCTCTCTAATATAGGTCTAACCCTATAGGTCTATCTCTGCCTACAGGCCTATCTGCCCATATACCTAACACTCAATATAGACCTCTCTGACTGTAGGCATTTCTCTGCTTGTTGGACTACCTCAGCCTATAAAATATAGAAGTTTATAGGCCTGACTTACCTGATATGTCTCCATAAGCCTAACTGCCTATAGGTCAGTATTTCTATAGATCATGTAAAATCCAGTTAAAGTCAAGTTTAACGTCAGTTTTCTTGCCGAATAACTGATCAGTGACGGGGAGAGCACTGGATATGAACCCTGCACCTACTGATCCGCTGTTAAACAACTTGCCAACAAGCAACCGGCTCCGACCATGTTTGCGTATTAGCTTGTGTTTTATGAGAGCGGTTGAGTTTGATACAATTTCATGTTGCTGCCAAGTTTAATAATTGTTAGCTCTGAGGTCACATTCTAAGGTGTTAGCTCTAGGACACATTCTAAGGGGGAAGGTCTATTAAAAGAGGTCATAGAAGGTAGAATGGAAGGAAAAAGGGGCAGGGGCAGGCCGATATAAGGTATGTTAGATGATTTAAAGACCCACTCATATGTGGAAATGAAGAGGAAGGCGGAAGACAAAGAAGAGTGAAGGCTTTATGTACCATGGACCTGCCAGTAGACAGTGCACTAAGAGAGAGCTCTGAGGTATTTAGAGTGGCACCGTATTTCAGTATGCTTCTTATAAATGTAAAAATCAATCAACCCTGACCATTTTTTTGATCGCCGGACTGGCTTTCGTTTAGGACTTTACTTCTCCTCAGTACATTTCTTTTGCAGATTGGTGTGGGTGAATTGATCTGTAGTGATGTGTGCTGTTGGGGACGTCCCTGACTTCATCCCTGGATGAGGAAACGGACGTTAAACCTTTATTATTATTACTATTATTAAATATTCTGATCCCGCTCGTGCTCTATAGAATTGTTTGTACCTAGGATCAAATTAGAGTCTGAGAAATCTATCGCTCTTACACATGGGGGACCAAGACTTAAATTCTTGTAGACTAACTGTGAGGTCAATATTTAATGAATTAATTATCCTAATAGTCTATTATTATTTGGCGAGCTAATTACCATTGGCTAACTTTGAATTCATCTTTTATAATTCAGGTTTTTAAGTTTTGTATTCATCTTTTTTGATTCAACTCTCCAATACATTCAAAGGGCTAATTCTTAAACTTAACCAGTATGCATATAGGCCTCAATGCAGTTGTGTAATTACCATATTTATAACACAAAAACAACATACGGTTGTATATTATGTGGTAGATAGATACAGATTGTATAGCACGAGTGTTGTTTAGAATGTATATAGAGATTGGTATGTAATATTTGCTATCATTTGTACATAATGTTATGCATTCGCATGAGTTTACAGATTGCTTGTTTGGAGGTGTGACTTTGTGTTAATGTATATGTTAATGTATCTGTTAATATATCGTCTCCTGTCTGTTTTATGCTACTTGTGTGTGCGTCTATGTACGTGTATCTGCATGCATAGCACTGTGTGTTCCTGTGTATGTGTGTATATGCGTGCACATGCACTCTTATGAGTGTGCATGAGTGGTTGTTCAAAACAAGTGCTTGTACACACATATGGGTGTGTACACATATAAATGCTTGCACACATACGTGTATAAGTGCTTGTACACACATAAGTGCTTGTACACACAAAAAAGTGCTTGTACATACATAAGTGCATGTGCACATACATGCTTGCATGTGTACATTAAATTATAAGTGTCTGTATGTGATTATGCATGAATGTACACCTGTGTGTTTGCGCACTCGTGTTCTGCGTGTACATGTTGAATGTGCACGCATTACGTGTGATTCGGCGCACGTATGTGTGCGTGTAAATACATGTATTTGTACAGAATATGTTTGTATTTGTTGTGTATCATTAAATCTCTCTTCACGAGTACTGCGATACTATAAATAGTTTTCTTGCTTTTCTTTTGGCTGGAGCCAGTTGCGAAGTCGGTAAGATACTCGACCGCGGATCAGTTGATGCGGGTTCAAATCCTGGGCTCGCTCGTCACTGACATCGCTTTTGAGTGAAGAAAATGACGCTAATCTTAGCTCTATCAGTTTTTTTTTACTTTTTCTTACTAACAAGCCCAGTTGTGTTCCCTAATGATCGATCAGAACGTTTATCCACTAACATACATGTAGGTAGTTTCTTACTCAACTCTAAAGTAGAATACTTGCGAAATCATATAGCCTAGTCCGCGCAATAAACAAAAGTTGAGAGCGTTTTAATAATAAAGACAAACGATGTATAAAATAAATGCATGGTAGAGCACAGGTACGTACAGTATTGCAGCTAGTTCACCACAAATAAATCACGTGTAGAAAATTCACAATATACAAAATAGATGAGTAATGTAATCCTTGAACCTGTTAGTCGAACAGAAGAGGGATTCATATGTACCGGTGGGTGACCGAGTAACTAAAGTAGCGGTTAGACGGTCACTTATTTGGACAGAGCTATTTGCATCATCGCGGGCTCTTGTTTTGAGTCACTTTCTATTCTTTGAAGTTTTACTAAACTTTATTAGTTTCTTAGGAATATATTTAGCGTTAGGGTAAAGGGTAGGGGTTTGGGTTAGTTTAAAAAATTACATTAAAATTACAAATTCACGCGATGATGTAAACAAGAGACCGCGATGATGCAAATAATTCTGTCCACATTAGTGACCATCTCACCGCAAGTAGTAACTAACGCTCATACCAGAGAAACAAGAGGTGCGGGCTCGAAACCCTCTCCAGATTGTCTTTGGCACATCACTTGTGAAAAAGAAACAGACGTTAAACTTCAGATTAATATCTACTTATATCAGCAACGTAATGGTAATCAAACATTTAATTTTCAAAGCATTCAAATCAAATTACGTGCAACTTTGTCATCAACTTCACAAATTTGACGATTCATTAAAAGATAAGTAAATTTTGGATTAAAAAAAACAGTAAAAGTAAAGTAAACACGCATTCTAGGGGTCAACTATGTTGACATCAATCACTTTTAATACCACAAGTTTAAACCGTTAGGCACTTTAGTCCATTTTACTCTCAGATCAACACGGCTGAGATTCGAACCCATGAGCATTCGGTTCACCTCAGGATCTGTCATTTAACACTTCATGACGTACCCATAAGCTACTGAGACATTCTATATAGGCCTACAATATTATTCAGTATACGTTTATTCCACTTAAAGCCAACAGATGAAGTTAATTAAAGTTAAGTTAGTTGCCTTGAAGTTATGTGTACATACATATATTGTGCATATATCGGATCTACAGCTATATAATTATAATTAACCTCTGCTAAATATAGCAAGAACTGTTACACAGAATCTGAACTGATTAGTGGAGAACTTAAACGCCAATGATCGCTAATATTCAGTCAAAATCGTGAGATTGTACCTGTAGACTTACGGTTTAAACATGCGGTATAAAAAGTGATAGATAACAACATAGTTGATCATTTCACTATAATGCGTGTTTACTTTACGACTATGTAGCTGACATTGTGGGGCTTATTAATATTTTATTGTACACTGCTTGCTTTAATGCACGTAATTGTTGATGTACGTCATTCTTATAGAGATGCTTTTACACGATATACTCTATTAAATATTACACACATTTCATGTGTGCAATCTATATAGTGCTTAGGTTCATTACTAAACTAATAGAATCAATTAAGCAAACAAAAAACATAAATGCACCAAAATGAAAGCAGCACTTGAATTTTTTGCGCAGTCCTAATGTTTATCTTTAGTCTGTCCGTCAATCGCCAACAGAGTTACATAACCCTGAGAGAGTTGCTGCGACTAGTATATTGCACAAAATAACACAGAACAAGATCAAAAGATGAAAGCAATTCTTGCTCTCCGTTAGTAAAATTGTATTTTAAAAAAATGTAAATAATGTAGAGAAAATAAATCAAAGTAATACAACATATTCATCCAAAATTTAACCAGTATATATATATATATATATATATATATATATATATATATATATATATATATACAGACTGCGTAAAAAAAACTGACCCCCTACAGAAAATTTTCTATAACTCTTGTATCTGATATCTCTTTATCATGTAAATTTAAGCAATTATTCATGGTCCAATTGTACATATATGCTGAAAAATTAATGGAAATATATGCACCCAAACTCGAGTTACAGAACTTTTTGCGCCATGCTCCAAACTTTTATAGATTTCCTACATAAATTTTTTTATAACTTTGGTATCTGATGTCTCCTTATCACATAAATTGAAGCGATTATTCATGGTCCAATTCTACATGTATGCTGACAAATGTATGGAAATACATGCACCACATTTCGAGTTACAGATCAATTTGCGCCATGCCCCTACCTCTTAAAGATTCTCTATGCCGTTTATCTCTACAAGTCACTATAAGTTGCGGATACAAATACTCCATGAGCAAGGTTACGGGGTGAATAGAATAAAGCAAACCTATCCGCTGAATGGATGGTCCTTGTGAACTATTAAAAGAGTATTTGTCGGAAGATTGCAGAGAGAGAGAGAGAGAGAGAGAGCAACTGATAGAAATGCGGGCAGCCCATGGATATATTTCCATGATTTTTTCCGCATATGTGTAGAATTGGATCATGTATTATTGCTAAAATTTTCATGATAAAGAGCCATCAGATACCAAAGTTATAGAAAATTTTCTGTAGGGGGTCAATTTCTTTGGACGCAGCCTGTATATATATATATATATATATATATATATATATATATATATATATATATATATATGTATATATATATGAGAAATGTATTCGTGTACATCGATCTAATTGAAATGCATCTAAGGACAAATTATGGTTCATGAGATGCTTTCAAACTAATCTCTCCACCTGAGTACTATTCCTACAAAGCACAGCAAGCTTATAGTTCAACTGATGTTACCATTTTGGACACCAAACAAAAGTTACACAACAAACACCAATATATTAATTCAAACCAAATAGAGAAAATACAGGCGATTTACAAATAACAAAACCAATATTTCATAAAATATCTTAAAATAACATCATTTCATCAGAGATAAATGCAATAGAAAAACAAAGAGTAAAATCACTTACAGCAGAACTACACAAAATCCTATATGGCCTCTTATTGCTCTCTTTCAATTTTAGCTAAGTGAGTTATTCTATTGTTTTTATATCATTCTATATCATCTCAAATAAATTCGATTTATATTTGAAGAGGTATTTAAGATCCTTTGATTGTAACTTCATATATAATTATTCACTGTAATTTTTAAATTTTTACCAAACTCTCAACAGTTATATGGGACTCTATGGTATTAGCGCAAGCTGCAGAATTTTATCTGAATTGAATTGAATCACGTTTATTTCACTTCGGTAAAATCGTACACCAGAAATACATGGAGATAAAGTGAAAAAGGACACAAAGGCCACGAAGGCACTAACATGTGCCCTAACACATATAGCTAAATAAATCATATAAAGCAGTTAAAAGTTTATAGCAGTCAAGACAATCAATCTAAGCATAAAATTACTTAAAAATACCCCTACATATTAGCAGGAAAAAGTATCTAATACATTAAAACTTGTTTACGAATAAAATTTAAAACACCATCATATACAAAATCTTAAAATATTACGTATGTTTGCTTTAATTGTATAACTAATCTGACATATGTTTTATGTGCACACAATTTAGTTCCTACGATTTATCTTGTCGGAATAAGTAAGTGCCCAATAGGGCCTCATATGAAATGCTTTTTGTGATAAATGAATAATAATAATAATAATAATAATAATAATAATAATAATAATAATGACAACTACTTTCAATATAATACAACAAATGCAAACTTTGATTAGAAAATATAAGGATCTGTAATGTTGCACATAAAGTGTCTGTCATTTGAAACTATTCAAAAGTATTTGAATTACCATCAGCAAATACAGATTTTATTGAATAAGGCTGAGCTGACAGCAGGTTGATAAGTAGTCTGACGGTGGATCAGTAGGTGACAGGCTCAAAACCAGTGTTTTCATTGTTCACTGTTCGAATGCAGTAACTTACTTTTACATTAATCTTTGTGACGGTAGCTCGAGTGTGTTGAGTGGTCCTGAAGAGAAGCCTTGTGCTTCTGAACCTTGACATTAAACACACTGCAACCTACCTACCTACCTACCAGTGTTCTTCCTATCATGCTTTCGAGGCAGAACCTGACGTTAAACTAGGCTATACTTTTTTTTTACTTTCTAAAGGCACTAAAGGCTAGAAAGACTTAATTCTTTTTATTACTTTTAGTTAGGAAACCAACAGAGGACATTGTACGTCAGAAATCATAATCAGAGTATTTTCAACATTAAGGTAATACATTAAATCCACTACCGTATTCAAGGCAATTCTAACATAGGATTTTTGTACGACAGAAATCACTATGAGAGAATTTTCAACATTAACAGCAGAATGTTGAACGCGAAACGGGTAATACAATTTGGTAATTCATCCGAAATGTTTAAATTCACAAACAAGCAGACAAACAAGCAGACAAACGGCAGAATTGAACCAACTAATCGGCCGAATCTGACAACAAATTTAAAGAATCTCAGCCATAATCATTTCAACAGCAGCGGGTTACATAGTCAAGTGAAGTCTAAACGATGATTGAACGAGTGTGACATCCGAAAAGAAGAAGGTAATACAATACATCTACTTCCGTATTCAAGGAAAATTATAACAATACACCTAACCCAGAAATAACGACAATCTCACCACACCTCACCACACGTCATCACATTGTAGAAGAGTTTTAGATGTTCTCAAATAACACGCAGTTTTAAGTCCCAGTTACTGATCAATTATATAGCAAGTCAGATCAAGTTGATCTATCTACATCTATATATACCTATCTCTAGCGTTCTATCAATTGACAGGTCCTAGGTAAATATTCGTACTCAGAATCTGTTTTCACACTCCATAAAGAGAACTCCATAGAAAAACCATCTAGTAATGGCAAAAGTAGGGCTTCAGCTGAAGAAAATATTTAAGAAGAAAAGCAGTCCGAGATGGAATTTGAACGGATTGAACGAGAAAAGAAGTCAGTTTCAGAAAGCAGTGGAAAGAAAAGTTAAGGAAGTGAAGGACTACGAAAGAACAGGGGTAAATGAAAGATGGTGTCAGCTAAAGGAGGCTATTAAATAGGAGCAAAAGAAGTATAAAGCTTTCTTAAAGCAAAAACGGTTAAAAACCTTGGATCAAAAGTGAAATGCTAGACAAAATGGATGAAAGGAGGAAATGGCTGTTACCATAGTAACTACTTAAGCTGCCATAGTAAATGCTGCCATAATAATATTCAACAATTACAGCTAAGACCAAAAATAATTGTGCAAATAGAGATCAAAAGGATTAAATAGAGTATACTAGTGAGTAAATAGTGTTTATAATACTATATCTGATCCAACAAACACAAATTATACATGTTTATAGATGTAAAGTCTCTATTCTACATTTACCTGAGGCACGATTCTATTCAAATTCTCAAATATTACAGTAATCAAAGCAATGGATTAATAGGCACTGCACATGAATAACATACATATTTAATAGGCACTGCACATCCGCATATACGATCCAGCCAATCTGATCTATATGATTACAGCCAAATATGTCATTACAGCCAATATAACACAAAACCCAATCATGCTTGCATCACTTTGGCAGTAAGAAACTCTCAAATATCAGTATCAATTTTTCTGCAACTGCATCGCTCAAGGAACATTACGATTACATATACATGATTAATAGAAATTCATTACGTCTGCGAAATAGATATGAATAAGAAGGATATGAAGAATGAATATGAAGAAGAATTCTAAACAGCACTCGATATCAATAGATGTACTCTAATATTTATTATATTCTCAACAACATAATATAAAGAAGTTATCATCACTGATCCCCTCTTCAAAGCTAAAATAACTATCAGTGGATTAAATTTAACATTATAGTATAACATTTAGCTAAATAATATGTTCAATATGGCCGATTTAAAATTAGTGGATGGTCTATATAAACCAGTTTTAATACATAACTATATTTTAAAATAATAAACCAATGTGATCTCTCACTGGTCCTCCATCATGTGACAGATCCACGACACACATTCCTGATCATCCATCCTATCAGAGAACCATCAGGATGAGTCAGCGGGTGTTGGCTTTAACAGGAACTGGTATTAATTGACACGATGACTATGCGCCCTTCAATCTATTTATTACCAGGCTGACCTCGCGACCTACTTATTTGTTGGCAGGTTGACAAAAAGACCTCTTAACCTACTTATTGGTGAGTGTTCACGTGACCTATTTACTAGCAGACTGCCCACGTGACCTCGTGACCTAATTACTAGCAAAATGCCCACGTGACCTTGTGACCTAATTACTAGCAGACTGACCACGTGACCTATTTATAGGTAGGCTGACAGGTTCTCTTGATAGGGGGAGGTGTTGCTGATCCCAGCAGATGTCGCCGTGATGCTGACACCACAGCTGAGCTGCCTCTCCCTCTCTGTGAACCTGAAATACATCATCATCATCATCATCATCACCATCTCCATCATCACCATCATCACCATCACCATCACCATCATCATCATCATCAGCGAGGATTTAACGTCTAATTCATCATCTTTTAATGACGTTAAATGCAATTCAGAGAGGATATAACGTCCAATTCATCACCTGTGAATGATGCCATATATGTCACAAGCTGAACATACAACTACAAGCAGATCTACACAAGAAGAACTTTAAAATACAACACCTAAGAAAAAGTAGGATTGATAACGGTGCTTATTACATTAAACAGTTCAAAAAAGCGCCAAAGCAGCATGCATACACAAAATAATATTTAGTTTACACCACTGTTAATGCAACATAACATCATATATTTATGTCATACTATATACCTTTATTTTAACTTCCATACTATCATGTTAACTTTCAAACCTTCACGTTAACTTTCATACGTATAAAAATAACAGGAAAAATTACAACAAATAATAATAAAAACAACAAATAGAGTGCTACAGTCACCAATGACAACATCGAGCACTATTGAGACAAAATCAAGCCGGCGAGCAAAAAGAAGATCCAAAAATGGTGCAAATTCCAATATCCAGAAAATCAGTCCACAGTTAAAAAAAGTACAACATCGATTAAAGTAACATGCAAGATGCATACCTGATTTTTCCGCTGCATACACAACAGCATGTTGCAGCTCTAGACCAGAGTTACTGAGTCGTGCTACTGAGCGACTTCTCTTCTGAACACCCACACCTTGTTCAAACACACCCACACTCTGTTTAGCCACACCCACAGCATGATTAGCCACACCCATACCCTGTTTAGCCACACCCACACCCTGTTTGATCGCACCCACACCGTGATTAGTCACACCCACACCTTGTTTAGCCACAGCCACAGCATGATTAGCACCCACACCGTGAGCTTTTCTCAACTCATCTGCCACAGCTTCAAGCTTTCTCTGCAGCATACTGCTGCTGCTGCAACTTCTGCTGTGCAAGCTGCTTAAACAGCTGCTTTTTGCTGCATCGCTGTAACCTTTGCTGCTTTTATCAGCATCCCTGAAGCTCCTGAAGTTCAAATTGCTTATAGAGTCGCAGCTAGCTTGACTGCTGTATCCTCTGCCCTGTAAGCTGCTTATAGAATTGCTTTTAGCCTGATTGCTAGCTCCTCTACCATGTAAGCTATGTATAGAGCTGCTTTTAGACGTATCGTTGCAGCCTCTACCATGTAAACTATCAACACCTATTGAACTACCAGTTGATAGATTATTGCCATGAAAGCTTGCGATGCTTTTCGTCAACTGAACACATCCACCTGCACCACTACTAACACTACTAGTTCTATCACCTCTAATACTCTCACTGCGACTAAAAACACCGCCATCATTAACGACCTTACCACCGCTGGTAACGACAACATTGCAGCTGATGTCGTCGTTGTTAGAGCCTAAGCCGGTACAGAACAGTCTACCGCTGCCACTTCTGCTCTTAAGTCCAGATCTATGGCTAGCGATGCCAGTAGGTAACGGTGGAAGAGCCTTGGCTCTGAGAGCAACGGCTCGTCTGGCAGGAGCAGCTCTAGGAGGCAGAGCTGGAGGAGCCTCGCTGTGTTTAAGCTCAACAGGTCTACTGGCAGAAATATTCGTGTTAGAGGCTTTGATTGGTTGATAACTTTCAACATTTTCACAGTTTGACAAGTCGTTGAGAGATCTAACAGCACTGGAAGTACTCGGGCAGCAAATATCGACTGAACTAGTAGTGGCTGAATTACTGGCTGCACTAGTACTGGCTGAATTACTGGCTGCACTAGTACTGGCTGAATTACTGGCTAAATTACCGACTGAACTGGTACCTATCATTGCAAGATCGCAGTCGTACTTATCACAAGTATTGGAGAAAATACTAGAGCAAGTGCTGTAGAGATAATCCGATACGTTGGATCTGCTGCTGTGAGTAACGTCAAACAAATTGCCGGTGGAAGAAATGGCACTCCCAGGAGAGCAGGATCGTGCCGCACCGGAACCAGTCTGCCGCTGAACGGTCGAGGAAACTGAGCCCTGACTCTTGCTGTTCCTCAAGTGCCTGATGAACTCTGACACCACGTCTCTCTCACCCCCAAGCAAGCCCGATGCTTGCCTCGGACCCCTACGCAGCCTCTTTGGGCTCATGAACGTCGCAGGACGACCGGAGGTGGAGTGATGGGAGGCGGAGGAGCGGGTCTTGGAGGGGCTGGTGAACGTGAGACGTGTCATAGTGCGGGAGGAGGGAACTCTGCTCGTCAGTCTCTTTCTCTCGTCAAATCTCCTTCCATCTAGAACGTTGTACGGGCGCAGCACTGAAAACACAAGCGGTAGTCGGTAAGATACCCCTGCGCAGCCTCTTTGGGCTCATCTCAACCTCGACCGCGGATCAGTATGTGCGGGGGTCAAATCCTGGGCTCAACCGTCATGGACATCGCATTCCAGTGAGGAATAATGACGTTAACATTAGATTTACCAGCTTTTAGCAACGAAAACTTGTTATAACCTTCAATATATTGTTTTCTTTTACGTAGTTACACAAACATAACATAAATCATGTGACTACAAAGTTTTGTTACTTTTTTGCAAATATCTGTTTATAAAGTTTCTGGCTGTTCTTTCAATATATAAAACATAAAATGTAAGAAAGGCAATGAAAACCCACCTCCCAGAAAAATTTTCCTGAGCCAAAGTTTACAATAGGATGTAGGAGAGACTTAGCTAGATTGTAGTAACTTTATCACATTATAAGGTCTGAGCACTCATAAAGATGTGGCACCAATGAATACAAATACCAATATAAACAAATATAAGGAAGGAAATGAAAAACTACATCACAAATCATATTTCTTTCAAGCCAAAGTTTACATTTAGATGGAGTAAAGGCAAGGAAAGGCCTTAGTTTTATAATACCACTGGCAACAACCATTGCAGTGGACTCTGATGTGAGAAGTTTACTTGATTTAACTATTGAATACATAATTAACTTTGCACATGTATGTACTATGTATGATGATAATGTTAAAGATGAGAGTAGTTTGGTTTTTTGACACTTGTTATTAAGCATATTCTATTTTATATATTGCTTGTTTTATTGTTTGTAATTGTTGTAAAGAATAGAAATGTATTTGCATTTTATAGTCTATTTATTACACATTAATGTACGTAAATCTCAATACCTTAGTAAACTCTCAACGACCTTTTTCATTCTTTAAAAACTGAAACAGTACACCAGTAAATCGATTCAAAAGAAGACCGATGAATTTTAAATACAAACCACTTGAGTGCTTGCTATGCAGTCCTGTAACTCTGCTGATATTCCCACTAGTGGCACCCTGCATTGAACCCATCCTGTCATCAGCATCTTCACCAAAACCAACACCCACCCGAACACCATCCATCGTAACTCCCGCTTCAGCGATCATCGCAGGAGCAAGGCTTAAATCAACTTTTCGCCTCGATCCGCCATCTTTACAGCAGTCTGCTCGAGCACCGCTAATGGAAGTGCCGGACAACATCATGGACTGACTGATAGGCACGACAAGCTTAACCCCATTTGCAGATCCTTCGCCAGTGTTTAAGAGATTGCTGCTAGGAATGGGACCTCTGTGAATGCTGGGGTCATAGAAGATCTTAGGCAACGACTCGAAGCTTCTTTCTGTCAAGACGCTGTCAACTGAACAAAAGCTCGCCTCAAAAACCTCACTGCCGTCCAACGAGGATTCCTCCTCGAGCGGCCACGGCTGTGGCTGTAGCCGGAGCAGCCGTGATTGCTCGGCTTCCTGCTGCGACACATGAGGAGGCTCAAATTGCAGTGAAGAATGTCCAGACAGTATCGAATGCTTAGGCAGTTGACACAACGATGAAGGATTTGCTGACTTATCTTGAGAAGAAATTGGTCCAGAGCACTGGCGTAAGCTGCTTGTGAAAGCCGACCGGCTGTACTCTGTGAAAGCGCCGGCTGTCTCACTGTGCAGCTGAGCCGGCTTCGTAACCTTTAACCTCGGTAGAGACTCGATGAGACAGTTTATGTCGGACAATTCATCCAAGTCTTCATCGTGATCGACACATTTAGGTTCAGAAAGAATTCGCGAAACAGCAAAATCAATTGAATCGCTGTTGTCACATGTTATTTTATCATCGTAAGTTCGGCTGTTTCCTAAACCAGCACCCGAGGCGAAAATATCAATTGACGCCTTGGAATTATAAATTAAATCAGCTTGCGGTTTCTTAGAGGCTTCACTAATTTCATTTACACTTGCCGATTTCTTCCAGAGATTTGTAACGCTCGATAAATTTTCAACACTCGCTGAAATCTTTCTCTTGTTATTATTACTATCTCCATGCCAGCCTACGCCCAAAGGACAATTTTCATCAGGATTATTTATAAACTTAAAAGACGACTGATTGTCCAATGTTCGCTGATTATGCCACATCTCACTAACTACCTCCTTTTCGTTGCAGCCAAACTCATTAAATATTTCGGCACCAGGAACAGAAAAAAACCCTGACTCGTTTAACAATCTATGACTCAGAAGCTCAGATTCAAATTTCTCCTCTTCCGCTTTTCTCGATCCCCCACCATCCCGATTTTCCATCATCTCTGTCCTTATTGACTGATTTCCTATCCATCCTACGCTTACGTCAACAGTCTTGTTCGCCGCATCTTTATAAGGTTTGTAGCTTTGATAGTTTGGTGCATATAGCACCTCTGTTCGCCGATTTGATATATCGCTGGACATTTCACAATCTACTGCCCAATCTTGTATCTCTCATTCAGGAATCCAGAGCATAGTTTGATGAATGACTGCAATAGTTGGAATAGTGCAGCTAAAATTCTTTTTTAGTTTTAATCACTTTAATGTTTTAAACACCAAGTCTGAAAGAAATAGTATAATATTCTACAGATTTATAAAATTATGAATGACAATTAAAAAGTTTACTTTAGCTCAAATAAACTATTAAATTAGACATACTGAAGCCATTTATCTATCGTTTCTGCTACTAAGTCAAAAAGAGTCCATCGCCAAATCGAATAATGTAAATCGATTTCTCTGAAGGCATCACAGAATTTTAAAGAATGGGTCCTGTCCTAACTTGTCTTATGAGTTTGTGATATCATATCTACCAGATAGTGAAAATCTTGATCATAGAATCGGTCTAATAAACGATTAACATTTAACGTGACTTAATCTAGCAGAGAGAGAGGGGGAGAGGGAGGGAGGAAGAGAGGTGTAGAGAGAGGAGAGCACCACAAAAAGAGAACCCAAGAGAGATAGGACTTAATTTGTATATAATTAATACAACTACATGTTATATGATTAACGCAATATCATTAATACTTGGAAGAGGGTTGGAGAGACTACCCTAGTGTCCACAAAGTGACGATGCCTAATGGAGCTCTAAGTCGGAATACAACTAAATAACATAACAAATCAGTGTTACTGTTGTCAATGAAAGCATCAGAACTGCTACCATCTTTCGTTATTCCAATCCTACTTCAAACTTAGGTAGCAGGAACAAAGGAAAAAAGCCAAGGGCTTATTTCAATCCCAATCATACATGATTACAACAGCTTGTTTTTTAAAACTATACACCAACACCGCATTCACAACCTCCTCACTCAAAGAGTTTCAAATTTTTAAATAATGGTTTAAGAGGTCATAGCTATAAGTTGTTTAAGCCTAGTGTAAGAACAGACTTAGGAAAGTTTCCCTTTTCTCAAAGGTCGGTGAATAGTTTTAAAAAAGCTGGATGTTGTAATCATATATGATTGAGGATTAAAATAAGCCCTTGGCTTTCTTACCTTGTTCCTGCTACCTAAGTTTGACTAATGGATGAATAATGAAATACGGTAGCAGTTCTGGTAAATTCACCTATCAATCACCCTCTCAATGGTGCATCGAGCACTATTGAGACAAATCCAGGCCGGCGATCAAAAAGAAGGTCCAAAAACGGAAAATATTTCAAAATCCAGAAACTCAGTCCAAAGATAATCTAAAAATAATAGGTAAAGATGATTCATGATTTTTCAATAATATACCCAAGCTTATTTTCCTATACATTGAAATTACCTTCGCACATTTACTGGGCAATAAAGTAGCGTAGATTTCGCACAGAAAACAGATTTCGTACCGAAAGTTTCTTTAGACGAACGTAAATAGCACCTTAGAACAAATAAAATTCAAAACCAAAGTTTGAGTTTTGTTTACTCGCGGGCCGGAAATACAACAATCAGCTGAGTAAAAGTAAACTACATAATGGACGACGTGATTTTGAAGGACAGACATATAATTATAAATAAATATTAAAACTCAATTCTAGGCACTATACTTAGTCGAAAATTTAAAACATTAAATCTTACCTGATCTTAGTAATATTAGTCATTGATATTAATATTAAAATACTTATGGCATTATATTTCTGCTAATATCAGTCAAATGTTATTAGAAGTTACAACTGCAGTTTGAAGAACTGAAGGATATGGATATGTATGGACCAAGTTTTAAAGTAGGATCAGTAAAAACACCTACAGCAACACAATTAAGAGCACAACAATTAAAGTACGATGTAGTAAATACCAATTAAGAATAAAATAGCCTAAAAGGAGGAAACGGAGGAAGATGGCGGGATTAGCGCATTTGGTTTAGTTGCGCTTCAACTATCGAAGTTAAGCTGCATTGACCTCGGTTAGTACTTTATGGATGACCACCTTGGAAGACCGAGTGTTGGTAAAAGGTTAGGAAGGAAAAAATCCCAGGGTGATGGAATGTTGTTCTTAAATCCGCGCCGGTTACAATTGAATCAAAAGGCAACGATTCGCCATCAAAATTCGCCATCAAAGGGTAACGATTACTAATAACCATGAAGAGGAAGGAGGAAATGGGTCTTAAAAACAAGCATCTGCGACATTTCTGTGCTTCCTGACCCAGTGTGCCGTTATGTTATGTTATGAAACCAATTAACATCCAGAGAGTCAGTTCAAAATTGCATATATCGTATCGTGATTAATAGGGGGAGAGGGAGCGATAGTGCTGATATACGTAGACCAGGCGATGCTAATTAACGTACGTATGACTATGGGCCTACATACTCGTATACATACTATAAAATGTACGTAGGCCCTACTTCATTCTCAAATTTGGACAACTGAAAAATTAAGAGAACAAATATAAAAACTAATATAACAAAAAAATAGAATAAAGACCAAATTGCCGAACAGTTTAAACATGTATAGTTACTGCAATATTAGGATTGATAACACGTAGGCCTAGGCTACATGGCCGGATCACTTCACTGTATACGTGTTATTATTTAATCTATCGAATCGATTGTTCTGAAACATAAAGACGTATATCATATGGACATATCATGTGGAATTTTTAGACAGTATATACAGTATCTTCCTTCTTCAGTGCACTACCAAGTGACAGGTTCAAGGTACATATTCATACTCAAAGTCTGTTTTCTCGCTCCTTAAGAGCACTCATTGGATCAACTAAGTTAATCCCTTCACAAAGTCTATGCCTTATCCATACCTAATGTAGCCTATAGATTGGGA
The DNA here is from genome assembly GCA_905160935.1 of Enchytraeus crypticus. NCBI lineage: Eukaryota > Metazoa > Annelida > Clitellata > Enchytraeida > Enchytraeidae > Enchytraeus > Enchytraeus crypticus. The sequence continues at coordinate 418,945 of CAJHZI010000193.1, read as the reverse complement.
AAAGTATGGATTCTGAGATGGTTTCTCGTTGCCTTCCTCAGTTAGATGGATTAATTACCATTTAATCCTGAGGGAAAATAATTCATGGTGAGGTGGGTCCCCTCTTGCCATCCTCAGCTCCTGCTTTAGTCGCCTTTTACGTACACGCAGCAGATTGTTTGCGGTTGCCCTATTCTGCAGTGGTCCAACCACACCCGAGCACAACACGGGTAATATACAGTATATGCTTTATTAAATATGTGCGCCTCTGCCGTCATTTTTACAGTAGGATATGAACCGCTGTGCATAGTTTAACTACTGCAGCCCATAGGTCAGTGGTTAAAGTGGTTGGGCCCCGGCTACCAATGGCTCAATTCCGTAGAGGTAACGTAATGAAGTTTTAAATGACAGATCCTGAGGTGAATTGACCCTCGTGGGTTCGAATCCCAGCCGCGTGATCTGATAGTAAAATCTCGGACATTTACTGGACTGGTAACACGGAAAATGGAATAAATTGCCTAACGGTTTAAACACGTGATATTAAAAGTGATAGATATAAACATAGTTGATCATTTCACTATATTGCGTGTTTACTTTAACTACAGTTAAATGACAACTAAGAACTCAACGACTGCAAGTGATATGAACGTTTCATTGAGTACAATATAAAATCAATCACACGAGACAAACGATAGACGAATCGCACCCGGTCAACCGCATTCAATCACAAGCGCCAGCAACACAAGTCGACAAGCTAAGAGTTATATGTACAGGATATCAAATGACAAACTACAACACACATTACGTAGAGTACCGAGTGTATTTTCTACTACAACCCGATTGGAGGGCACTTTACGTAGACAAAATGTTTGGAAATAAGGAGACAACTGAATTTTCTCTGGAAAATTTCTTATTGCGCAGGAACCACAATAGCTCCATAAATGTTTCGTCTGTACACAGAAATCAAGGACTATTAAAGTTATTTCAGGGTGTGATACCACTAGGGATGATACAGACGTCAAACACATGATTGTGGTATAATAACTGTCAACCTGTCACATCGGCTGTAAATCCACATCACGCTAGATCAGTGCAATACTCTGTCGTTGATACTGTTCTATGTTCTTCAGAGGTCAGCAACTAAAGAGACCGAGCTACTGGTTAGACTGACTATTGGCTAGAGGCAAATGGTAATTAATCAGTGATTGCTTAAATTCCGACCGCAATTTCAAAATAATCCAAAGCAAACCATTGTTGTTGAGTTTATTTAGATATAGTATTCTCCAATCCCTTATTTATCGACAGTTCTACATTTGTAGGACGATATGCATTTGCAGGACAAATTAGTATAGGGGAAGTACAGGTGGTAACAATGTGGTTCTTAGAACTACACAGCTACAAACGAGCAGCTTACTATAACTACAGGCAATAACACTCGATGAATTTAGATGTTCAACCGCATATATATATATATATATATATATATATATATATATATATATATATATATATATATATATATATATATATATATATATATATATACGGGTACTCCACTGATACTCACACACACACAAAGGTGCATCGTAAATATGAAGATAAACGTTCATCTAAACAAACACAAATCACGTGCAATCGTTCCAACAGAGATATAACAAGTATGTCAAACAGGAAAAAAAACAGAAAAATGTCGACTCGAGGGAAAAAGTTCAATATTTTCAGTTGCAGCGGCCACGTCACAATCATCGCAGTTTCGCAGAAAAATGAACCATGCAGATATTTTCCATAGTAAAACCAAAATTGCTTTATTAGGATCAAATCAACCACCATTCTGCGTCCATCCAGCCAACCCACCCGATGTTCCATTCTCAAATATAAACCCTTCAGTTTTTTGAGACAAAACGTAGAAAATCCAACACACTTTGGTAGAAATATGCGCAGATCAGTCATTCTGCGTGTAGACATCAGTTCTGCGTTAAGTCTCAAGCACAGAGTAGAGCTTTCAGGAGCTGATGACTGCTGATGACTGCATGACCATCGCTGCACTCACTCATTTCTCCTCACACCATTCGTTCTCCTTGCGAACCTGAGCAACAACAACAAAACAAAGTTCTAGAAAAGCTACAGATAATATAAAGGTTCTAGAAAAGCTACAGATAATAACAACGTTCTAGAAAAACTACAGATTTCAACATCTGCTACACAGCATGTGAATATTGTCACAGACGGCTTGGTTGAGCTTAGAACACTAACACACACGCACACAATGGACGAGTGTGTGCCAGAGGCGAATGGAATAAAAAAAGAGGTCTTTAAAGACTCTATAAACAGGAGCGCCCATCACATGGATTATAGACCAATGAATTTAAGAATTAGTAAAGCCATCTAAAAGAGCCATCAATATCAGTGGTCACCTGATATAGTGAAACATGGAGATTTCAGGTTAAAACTCTGACTATATTTTCATTAATGGAACGATAAGAATGCAGCTGGCAAGATTGTGTTGCATCTACTTGAGAATCTTAGATATATCTATTCATCGCCACTGGCGATGTCGGCAAGATATTAGACTGCAGATCAGTATGTGCGGGGTTTAGATCCTGGGCTCGCCCTTCACTGATATCACTTTTGAGAAAACTGACGTTAACATTAGCTTTTTAAAATATATTTCCCTATTCATCTCCTTTTTCAGCAAATTTTGCGACTTTATAAAATGCTCCGCAGAAATTCCTCATTATTATCAAAAGATAACATACACGTAAGCTTAATTTTAATTCTAAAGCCTCATGTAAAAAAGCCACACAGCAGATGCTAACAGCAGTTTCATATCTCAAAAGCTATATCAGTGACGAGCGAGGCCAGGATTTGAACCCTTACATACCAATCTGCGGTCAGATATCTTACCGAAATGCGCAGCCTGCTACGAATGGAAGTCAACGACACAGCCAGCTCAATTTTCAACTACTAGCTAATACCTGTTCAATTGTAAAATGTGACTCAAAATGAGGCCAATGTGTTAACGCCAGGTCAGGCGTTAAACTAGAATACAATAAAAATGGCACAACTTTCAACACAATGAGAAAATGTGGACTTGGACAGTAAAACATGGGCTTAAACCGGCTGGAGCCAGTGGCGGCATCGATAAGTTATTCGACCGCGGATCAGTATGTGCGGGTTCATACCCTGGGCTCGCCCGTCACTGACATCGCTTTCGAATGAGGAAACTGACGTTAATCTTAGCTTTATCAGCTTTAAACTATACCTGACTTTATGACACTTCAACAAAACTAAATGGTTCTGAGATGATTTACCTGTTCCTCTTCGGCCGGCGTGAAGTCGTTCTTAATGTTGAACGTCTTCCTAATCTCTTCGGGCGTCTTACCCTTGATCATGTTAGCGACTGTCTTACACGTCACGTCCAACAGACCCTTTATGTCTAGGTAGTTAGCAGCCTGCACCAACCAATCAATCAATCACCAATCAGTCAAACTAACAACCAATCAATCAAACAATCTAATATCTATCAGTTAATTATCAATCACTGGCTGGAGTAAGTAAAGATGTCGATCAGATGCTATTAACTCACTTATAATAATCAAGCTACTGACTAACCTATAAGCTATTAACTTACTGATTGATTAAAAATCTACTACTTGATTAACAGTTACTAATTGATTAATTAGTAACGAATTAATTAATTAAATAGTTACGAATTGATTAAAAATTACTAATTGATTACTGATTTGATTAACAATCTACTAATTTTATTAACGATCTATTGATTTATTAACAATCTACTGATTGTCCCATGTTAACACTATATTAACTCAGATAATCCTGCTGCTATCCTGCTAGTATTGACTGACAACAACAACAACAGATGACTCACGAGGATTAGCTCGAACAGCGTGCCCTGGTCGACCTTGAGAAACTCTGTGTCCCATGAGCTGATGTCGTCCGTGCGCTTCTCCTTGTTCTCATCCTCCTCGGGCACTGGAGGGTCGTCCTTGTGGTACGTGCACCACTGGATCACCTTCTTCAGTATCGCTGCGTTGACGTTGGGCAGCGGCACCGCCTCATCCTCCCCCTCGTCCATACCTAGATCTGATCAATCAATCAATCCAGTAAATAAATCAATGCCTCGCACTCTCCCTTGTCCATACCTAGATCTGATCAATCAATCAAACCAACCAATCAATCAATCCAGTAAATAATCAATGCCTCATCCTTTCCCTTGTCCATACCTAAATCTGATCAATCAATCAATCAATCAATCGGCCAGTAAATGGCTGGGGCCAGTGGGGTTGTCGGTAAGATAGCTAGCCACTGATCAGTATGTGCAAATTTCAAATGCTGGGCTCGCCATCACTGATATCGCAATTAATCAGTTAATCGCACTGTCAGATATCAAACCACCAGTCAAACAATCATCAATCGTCAATCTGTTAACCCAGCAAAAGCATACTGTACTTTTTCAAGGACAGTATGTATTTGGGACTGCCACAGGCACTTCCTATGCTCAATTAAACTATTAAAGTATTACCGAGTTTCAAAATTACAGTATCATCGAGTTTTATAAAACTCTGTACACTTTGAGTTAGTGGACTTGTCCATGAAACCGGTTGTTGATCCTCTTTGTTTACTCTGCAGAAATGTATTTGTTTACATTTGAAAGCTGCCAAAAAATCTTATTTTGGGGACATCTCTCAGAAAGAGACAAAGGTAAGCGATATAGTTACCATTGTGTCAAGTAAACTTTATTTGCATGAATTATTAGCGTATCTTAATTAGAGCTGTTTAAAAATAATTAGGTAATTTTGTTTTCATAAAATCCCTCTTAAAAAATGACGTTATGCTACAGCTACATGCAGTAGTAATGTAATGGTTTAATCTTTCTTAATAAACGATTAATTTTTTAATAAAAATAAATTATTAAATTTTATAATAAAATTTCTTAATAAATAATAAGTTCAGTATTGTATGTTATATATTGTATGTTATGTATTGTATGTTATGTATTGTATGTTATGTATTGTATGTTATGTATTGTATGTTATGTATTGTATGTTATGTATTGTATGTTATGTATTGTATGTTATGTATTGTATGTTATGTATTGTATGTTATGTATTGTATTTTATGTATTGTATGTTATGTATTGTATGTTATGTATTGTATGTTATGTATTGTATGTTATGTATTGTATGTTATGTATTGTATGTTATGTATTGTATGTTATGTATTGTATGTTATGTATTGTATGTTATGTATTGTATGTTATGTATTGTATGTTATGTATTGTATGTTATGCATTGTATGTTATGCATTGTATGTTATGCATTGTATGTTATGCATTGTATGTTATGCATTGTATGTTATGCATTGTATGTTATGCATTGTATGTTATGCATTGTATGTTATGTATTGTATGTTATGCATTGTATGTTATGTATTGTATGTTATGTATTGTATGTTATGTATTGTATGTTTATGTATTGTATGTTATGTATTGTATGTTATGTATTGTATGTTTGTATTGTATGTTATTTTTATGTGTATGTTATGTATTGTATGTTAGTTTGTATGTTATATTGTATGTTATGCATTGTAATTATGCATTGTATGTTTAATTGTATGTTTATCATTGTATGTTATGCATTGTATGTTATATGATGCATTGTATGTTATGCATTGTATGTTATGCATTGTATGTGCATGTATGTTATGCCATTGTATGTTATGTTATTGTATGTTATGCCTTGTATGTGTTGTATGTTATGCATTGTATGTTATGTATGTTAGGTGTATGTTTATGTATGTATGTATTGTATGTATGTATTTATGTATTGTATGTTATTGTATTGTATGTTATGTATTGTATGTTATGTATTGTATGTTATGTATTGTATGTTATGTATTGTATGTTATGTATTGTATGTTATTGTATTGTATGTTATGTATTGTATTGTTATGTATTGTATGTTATGTATGTTATGTATTGTTGTATGTATGTCATATGTATATGTATTGTTGTTATGTATATGTTATGTGTATGTTATGTATGTATATGTTATGTATTGTATGTTATGTATTGTATGTATGTATGCATTGTATGTTATGCATTGTATGTTATGCATTGTATGTTATGCATTGTATGTTATGTATGTTATGTATTGTATGTTATGTATTGTATGTTATGTATTGTATGTTATGTATTGTATGTTATGTATTGTATGTTATGTATTGTATGTTATGTATTGTATGTTATGTATTGTATGTTATGTATTGTATGTTATGTATTGTATGTTATGTATTGTATGTTATCTATTGTATGTTATGTATTGTATGTTATGTATTGTATGTTATGTATTGTATGTTATGTATTGTATGTTATGTATTGTATGTTATGTATTGTATGTTATGTATTGTATGTTATGTATTGTATGTTATGTATTGTATGTTATGTATTGTATGTTATGTATTGTATGTTATGTATTGTATGTTATATATTGTATGTTATGTATTGTATGTTATGTATTGTATGTTATTGATAAGCATTATTTCTTTGTGGTAATGGCAAACCTTCCAACATGGTTTTTATGATGACAGACTGTCTTGCTATCTCCACATCAACGTCAAAAATCTCTCCATCGGAACTCTGTAGCTTTATGTTTGGCATCTAATATAAATCAATCATAGTCAATCAATTCATTAATCAGTTGATGTCTAAGTCAACCTCAAATATTTATCTATCTAAGGTCTGTAACTTTATGGCATCTAAGCAACCAGACAATCAATCAAAAAATCAGCCAACCAATCTTAATTACATCAAATATCTCTCCACCCGCAGCTCCGATGCTTTCAAGGATCTAAACATTCAGGACTTAATTTAAGATTCACTCATTCAATCCTATGACTTTGTCTTTTTCTCTAGATGTATATTTTCCTCTAATTCAAGTAAAACAATAAGTATAACCAGGGGCGGATCCAGGAATTTTTTAGGGGGGGGCCGAAATTTTTTCTGAGAGTGTACACATTTTTTGCTTACATCCCGCCTTCATCGGGACATGTGACACAACCAGATAAAATGCCGTTGGGGGGGGGCTCAATATTTTTTCACAAGTGCATTCGCGTCAGAGAGGGAGTGTATCCCCGTATCTTACCACCCCCCAATCATACCCATACTAAAGTCAGGGGAAAACCTAAAATGCCTAAAATTCTACATTTGTTTTGAATGAAGTAGGTTAATTTTTCACTTCTGTAGAAACACTGCACATCTGGACGAATTGCAAAAGTGACCTAATTTTGCAGTAGGGGGGCTTAAGCCCCTCCCATCCTAGGCTGTTTGCACCACAGCTCCGGTACAGAGTTCGCATTTTTTACTTACACCCTTTTTGCCTCTAATACAGTGGTTAAATTAAAAATTGAGAGCTAGTGAAAAAAGGTCAGCATTTTTCGGGCCCACTTCCATCATATAGGGCTCCTAGTATATCATATATGGGCCCCTAGTGGGCCCATATTTGGAAAAAATTGAGATAATAGAACTGAGTTCCCTCTCGTACCACCCCCCCCACTACTGCCCTTACAAACATAATTACAAATCGAAATTGCCATAGGGTCAATGAAAATAAAGTTTATTTTTTTATCAGCGGGCCTAAGGCGTGGGGGACAGGCCCCCTTCCTGGATCCGCCACTGCCCGTACTGAAGTGAGAGGAAATCCTAAAATGCCTATAATCCTGCATTTGTTTTGGAAAAAAGTAGGTTAATATTTTCACATCTGAAGAAACTCAGCGGATCAGAAAGAATTGCAAAAGTGACCTAATGTTGGCGGTGTGGGGGGGGGCTTAAGTCCGTCTCAGCCAAAGCTGTTTGCACCAATGCTCCGGGACAGAGAGCTAATGAATCAACATTATTTGGGCCACCTTCCATTATACAAGGCTCCTAGGATACCAAATATGGCCCTAATCCATATTTGAAAAAAATGGGCTAGTGTAACTGAGTTCCCTCTGGTATCCCCCCTAACCACTGCCCTTACAAACATATTGACACATATATATTGCCATGCCATATAAACAATAAAAATATAGTTTAAAATTTTTTATCGTAGGGGCTAAGGGGGCCCGGGCCCCCCTGGATCCGCCACTGAGTACAACAAACTTCAACAAAATTAGATTCAGCGATTTAATTGCTACGTAATAATTCCCAAATATAAATTTTAAAAATACATTTTTTGTAGTTTGTTGGGCAGAGGTGGAAGCATGTTGGTAAAATGTCCAACTATGGATCAGTAAAATTCATAACTCTCTGCATCACATTCATGACAGGAACCTGCCATTAAGCTAGGTTTACTTTTTCAACCCTTAGGTTGAATAGTAACATAACTGAAGCTCATGGTATGTGTAACCTGTGAAGCAAAGCATGAAACAGAGAATTTTGAGAAATTTCTCAAAAGTATTATCATAAACTACAACATTCGGATTTACATTATTACATTGTAATTTTCATATTTACATTATTACAATTATTATTTCAAACACACAAAAAGTCAAGTCTTGGCTTGACTAATTGTAGCTATTTTCAGCTTCTCCGAAACACTGATTGATGCACATCTGCTACTACGCAATAGTTAGACTAACATTTCGCCCGATCTAAAGCTCTTACCAGAATCATTGAACATTATCCGTAATCTATTATAAATATAACACTAAATATAATATAAATTACACAATGAATTTAATTAATTTCGCATAAAAATAGTGTAAAATAAAAATATAGTCAGTAATACAACATATCACAATATTAATACATTTAGATAGACAAATCAAGGCTTACCGTGGAAATATCACGCGCGATGTACGATGTGAAATCGACAGTTCGGCAAATTAGGCAGAAATGAATCGAGTTTATTTTATATTTTCCAATTATTTTCTTTATTATGCAAAAGAATAATTACAGAATACTGCGCTGCCACTACACACAAACTTTCTGCAGAATATCTCTCGCCCGACGGACAAAATATCGTCTCCAAAATAAAATATTTCACGATTACACCAGCAACAATATCATTATATTTAAAAACTATCTATAAGAGAAATGACGTTATTCAATTCAATTTGTGAAAAACAAAAGATATTGAAAAATAAGTGTGAAATTTAAGTTTTGTAAAAGTAAACTATTTTTAGTGAATAGAGCTTATGGCCAATTTCAATTTCTTTAGTAGTATAATTGAACAAATTCATTGTAGTAAAACTTCTTAATCTACACACTGAATAGCCTCTTTTACATTTCGACTACAACAGCAGCAATATTATTAATTAAATATTGTAGAATTGAGATTGCATTTTCCGCTAAATTTCGATTAGAAAACCCTAATGGCAGCTCTGCATTGCTCTCGATAAGTCACGTGATAAGTCATTCTTGGACTAGCTCCGCCTCCATAGATCTGCAATGATTGTCAACGGATCCAAGCCAGCGTGGAGCAACTGACGTGAGCTCTCTTAAGCTAATTCAACCTTTAGAAATTTATTTCAATATTCATGCTTCTAATATAAAGTTATACTTTATCTTAAACCAGCGCATTGGCAGGTTTAGTTCTTTAGTAGTATTTTTACTTTTAAAAATATTAATTGCCAGCCAAGGCTCGAGAATATACTGATTGAGCATTTAGCAATCGCTATATTAAATGTCATGCACAGTGGCGGATCCAGGGGGGGCCGAGCCCACCCCTTAGGTCCGCTGATAAAAAAATGTAAACTATATTTTCATTGTTTCTATGTCAATTTCGATGTGTAAATATGTTATTAATGACAGTGGTTAGTGGGGGGGGGGGGGGGGGGGGGGGGGGGGGGGGGGGGGGGGGGGGGTGGGGGGGGGGGGGGGGGGGGGGGGGGGGGGGGGGGGGGGGGTGGGGGGGGGGGCCGGAGTGGAGGGTATGACAGGTTATAGTTTCATTGTTTCTAAGGCAATTTCGATGTGTAAATATGTTAATAATGGCAGTGGTTAGGGGGGGGCCGGAGTGGAGGGTATGACAGGATATGGTTTCATTGTTTCTAAGGCAATTTCGATGTGTAAATATGTTAGCAATGGCAGTGGTTAGGGGGCCCGGGAGGGGGGGGGGGGGTACGACAGGGAACTCATTTATAATAGCTCAACTTTTGTCTAGTTTCTAGGATATAGGCTACTAGGAGCCTTGTATAATGGAAGGAGGTCCAAAAAATGTTGATCGTTTCACTAGCTCTCAATTTTCACTTGAACCTATGCAGTGGAGGAAAAAAGGGTGTATGTAAGAAATGTGAACTCCGTCCCGTAGCAGTGGTGCAAACAGCCTTGGATGGGAGGGGTTAAGCCCCCCCCCCCACCACCACTAAAATTAGGTCACTTTCGCAATTCGTCGAGATTTTCAGAGGTGACAAAATTAACTTACTTTTTCCAAAACAAATGTAGGATTTTAGGTATTCCCCTGACTTTAGTACGGGTATAAGCGGGGGGGGGGGGGTAAGTTAAGGGGACACACTTTTCACTCTATGAGCCGAATTCAGTAGTGAGGAATAAATTTTGAGCCCCCTCCCCTCACAGAAATTTGTCTGGTTGAGTCACATGTCCCGAAGAAAGCGAGGCGTATGCAAAAAATGTACTACAAAAAAATTTCGGGCCCCCCCTTAAAAAATTCCTGGATCCGCCCCTGGTCATGCACAAATAATATAATTAATACCTCACCAAGCTTAATCCTACTGTATGCACGAAGTACATAGTGTTATAAAAATGCTCTAATATATCAAATTTGTTAGGATAGAGAGAAATTTGTAATTCAACAAAATATGTAATTGTTAAGAATAACTATAGCTACATGTATTTTACAGTTAAAGTTACTAGTAGCGGATCTAGCAAGGGGTCCCAATCGCTCTTAAATTCCTTCGTCGGCCCTCTTACATCTAGGCCGGCATTGAAATTTATTTTCAGAGCGTTAAAAGCTATATTTGTATATGAAGTATGCTTATATAGTAAAAAAACTTCATTGATATTTCTGAATTTATGGATTCTAGCTCCCGTCTTGAAGAGGTGTCCTATGGACTTCTGAGCTTGACGTTAAATACACATCGTCAACAAGACTGAAAGTTGTCCAAACTTGGATTGGACGAGAGTCATAGGCGTAACCACGATCGAAAATCTGGGGGGGACACAATCATTGGCGTATATCCACGGGGGGGGGGGGGTTTGAGCCAGCTCCCCCCCGTTAGGCCCATCGATAAAAAATTTAAACAATACTTTCATTGTTTTTATGGCAATTTATGTGTAAATATGTTTGTAAGAGCAGTGGTTAAGGGGGGACTTAGTTAAACTAGCATACACAGTACAACTCCTGGATGGAGCCAGTGGCGATGTCGGTCAGGTACTCGACCACGGATCAGTATGTGAGAGATTCAAATCCTGGGTTAGCCCGTCACTGACATCGCTTTAGAGTGAGGAAACTGACATTAACATTAGCTTTTAACTTTCAAAAATCGATCCAGTGGCAGTGGTCTTGCCCTGCATGGTAGAAGCAGCCCCGTGCGCAAATTAATCGAGATTTTCTAACAAAACTCTGAATGATACTATGAAATTGCATTTACAACTTTCAGAATTCAAAATTAATGGGTTCTTGGTCTTTAATAGAAATTTATCCATGATGCAATTATGCAGAACTTGGTTTACTGTCTATGAATTTATATTGCAATAAACTCTATAAGCTAAACCTTTATGCACATTTTTCAAATCATCTACCGATGGTTGATAAGTTGACCTCCCAAGATACAATAGGCCTAACTAAGCAGCCGCAAACTCTAGATAGGCCAATATAGTTTCATCCCGCTTAGCTCGGCTAGGCACTTGGCACTCTCCCATATTTCGTCACACTCACTTAACATCGGTCGCTCTTTAGTCTCCTATACAGTGTATACTACTAAAGTAGGTGACAGCATATAGGAGTCTATGGCCGAGCATACACAGTACAACTACAGATGTCAATAATTAATATCATGGAAGCTATCAGTTTACCACTCGATCTACAGCACGGTTCTATAAATGCTAGTAATACTTACACATGCAGTTATTGAGCGACATCGAAAATACGCAAAATTTCTTACAGAAAGTATATATATATTTGAGCCAAAATTATGGGGGGGGGGGACATTTGCATGCATGTCTCCCCCAGTCTAAATTCTGGGGGGGGACGTGTCCCCCCTGGTGGTTACGCCAATGACGAGAGTCAAAGCAATGGACGCGTCGCAGCGGTCCTATGCGTATTAAAAACTTTTGCAGCTTTTTTGATCATTTTCCAGCCAGGAAGATTTAGGAAGAGGGAATTGCAGTATTCAAACAAGAGCAAAACATCGAATACAAAGTTGAAATATCATATTAATAGAAATTATTGATGTAATCAATAAAACAATAGAGACTAGGCTAAATATTAAAATAAATAAAACAAACAACTCGATTAAAAAACCGTGCAAAAATTTATTGCAACAAATGAAACACTTCAACCAAACAGCTTTCGAAATCTATACACTTACTTAATAATAATAATAAAGGTTTAACATCCGTTTCCTCATCCACGGATGATGTCAGGGACGTCTCCAACAGTACACATCACTACAGATCAATTCACCCAGACCAATCTGCAAAAGAAATGCGCTGAGAAGTAAGTAAGGTGTTATACTTAATTTAACCTAGGCTATGCAGACCAGGTTATTGCAATTTCTAGTGTTAGGCCAATAACAGTAAAATGAAGATGGTGCAAAACTATTAATAAAGTTTAAAAATAAGTACCAATTAATAAGCCCATCAATCAGGGTAAGCTTGGTTTTAAAGCCAAAAGTCTATCAAAAAGCTTTTATTTTCAGTTAGAAAAACCAATACTAGTTACACACGAAATAACAACGCAGAATCTTGATTACTGTTTTATTTAGAATGTTATACTTATACGATATTATGACCTAAATTTGTATTATCTGGCATATCTTTGGCCTTGCTCATTAGTGCTTTGGGTTGGCTAATTAAGGCTTTGGCTTCGCCAACGAATGACCATCCTATTAAATTAGGCTATTTGGTAATTCCTTTCCTGCGAAATATCATTATTATAACTTACTTTTTGTTTTAGACTAGAAAAATTAGGGCTCCTCTGGTGATTTCTAACTGCCATCTATACTCAGCGTCTGCGTTATTTAATGGACTGAACTTTGATAAGTTGTAGGACAGCGATCAGTAGGCGCAGGGTTCACATCCGGTGCTCTCCCCGTCACTGACTTGCTATCGAACTTGAAACGGACGTTAAACATAGCTCTGACTTTCAGGATGCAACAAGTGCAGCCAGTGCCGGATTTAGACCTGGGGGACCTAAAGCACTTGTGCAATTTAGTGAGCCCCGAAAAAATCTTACCATAACCCTACCCCAACCCTAGCCAGTAGTCTCTTTTCACCTGGAATATGTTTTACTAGATATAAAAATCAACCAGCCACAAATAGATACAAAATACATACAGTGATAAGATAATAGGAGTAATAATTCCTCTAACTGGCCTCTGCTTTATCTCGTATTAAATCTACTAACTGAAACCGCTGACATTTAGCAACTGTAGCCAAATTTCAGAATGCCTTATCGGCCTATACTCTACAAATTTACAAGTGAATATCTTCACTGTACAAATTATTTACAATGATTATAGCGCCTGCAGAACTTCAAAGACCATCTAAGAGCTAATCAATTAATGTTTGCGACGAGTCAACAACCCACACATTCCCAATATATGATTTGGAATTTCATTATTTCAGGTTGAATAGTTGCTTCCTTCGACCATGACATACTATATCATCTAAAGACCACGTTAAAATGAAGATGATTTACAAAGAATGTCAATTGTCGTGACCTTTTGAACCGAATACGACGACAACAGATGAAATTTTTTGGATACATTATGCGGAACAAAATAGTTGAAATTACCGTAGTGACAGGAATAATAGAAGGAAAAAGATGCAAGGGTCGACAACGAATGACGTTTATTAAGAGTCTTAGCAAATGGATGCAGTTAACTGAAACAGAGATGATCAGAGCAACAATGAACAGAGACATATGGAGGAATATGACCATGACCGCCCAGGCTTGGAACAGGCACTGCACTTAGAGAAGAGAAGAGAGCTGCTTCCAATCAGTTTAGTATTACATAGCGAATTATATGAGTATCTGATTAGAGAAGTATATGAATATATGATTTGGAATTTCATTATTTCTGTTGAATATCTGCTTCCAATCATTTCAGTATTACATAGCAAAGCATAATTTCTGATATTATACAGTAATATGTACATAAATATTTGCACCAGCAAAAACTGGGAGGCCAGAATCAAAATAAGGGGCAGATGCCCCTTGGCGGCGGGCTTGAAGATAGTACCATTTTAAGCTCAGGGAGAGGGCTCACCCTTTCTCTTTACCATCTAAGCGCACACCTTTGATGGATAAGAACTTTATAATTAGAATGCTATATAAAGACTCTTATTAAGTTTTTTTTAAAGAAATATCTGCTTATGTTTATTACTTTCTATATTGCCATTTGTGTGTGTGTACGTTTTCTGCGGTATGTCAGATTTCATGTAATAAACGAATATAATATATACCATAAAAAAGTAAAATTTGTTCACGTTACCCACAGTCCGGAAACCAGATTATATCAATATCTCATAGAATCAATATCTAAGTCTAATGTAGTGATTTGGTTGCAATTAATTTAGGATGCTCATTGCCAACTACTAGATAATCTTTGGACAACTAAAAAATTCCAAGTAGATCTCCAATTTTATTAATATTGCATGCACTTCTTTAGCAAAGACTATAGTATTTAGGAACCAGAGAATGGCTTTACCAAAGAAGGTGTAAAATTGGCTTCAAAATTATTTTAATTTTAAGTTCATTGTGTCAAAGTAAGTGGTAACCTTTGGAAGCCCAAATAAATTCTCAAAGAAATCTCGGGGGGCCCCTTTTTGGCCGGGGGCCCTCAGCAAGTGCTGGTAAGTGCTTCATCGTAAATCCGGCCCTGAGTGCAGCAAATGGTTGAGCTATTTGCAAGTCCATGACACTCAGGATATGACTTGGCCAGTATGATAATTACCAAATGAAACTTTAAGAAGTGTAACTGGACATGACAAGAGCAACATTAGCAAAACAGTCAGTAAACTTTCATAACAAAATATATCAGATATAAATAATATTACAATTAACAATTTACAAATAGGGCAATCTGTATGAAATATATTACAAATAGTACCAAAATGTGTTAGACAATAGCAACAAGGCAGAAAGCCTATATCAAGCGCTGTAGCATTGTGAAGAAAATATGCACCTAGTAACGCAACAATACAACAATTGCGAGATATAATTAGTAACAAAGCAGAATGGTGCGTTGAATCCCTTTTTCACACTCCCTCAATTGTTCTGCCAAGTGACAGGTCCTAGGTACACATTCATACTCAAAAGTTAGATTCACGCTCCATAAGGGGCACTCCATTGAATGCCATAAAGTTAATTCCTTCACAAAGGCAATGTCGTAATTAACCACACCAGATGTATTCTAGTGCTTTGCAAGCGTTTGTAAATTAGATTTTAAAGTTGGCTATCACAACCGAAAGACGGCATGAAAGAATAAATGAACGGATTGATAAAGAAGGATTTAACGACATTAATTAATCATTTGCTATAAATTTATAATACTACTAAATTACTAATGATTTTTTAACAACTATAAATTCAATACTTCTAAATGATAAGTAACTGCAATATAATATAACATTTTTGTTTTATTAATTATGATTTATTAATTATAATATAATATTTTTGTTTTACTAATTATCACTTGCTAAAAATTTATAATATTACAAAACTAATATTGATTTTCTAACAATTGCAAATTCATCAATAATTTCTAAATGATAGTAACTGCTCTATAAATATCTTATATTTGTTTTATTAATTATGATATATTAATCTAATTTTATATGGACCTTTTATAAAAAGTGTTTACTTTGAAAAATCGCCTTATGTATTATTTCATTCGTTGGAGCGGCGCCACTGTGCAATCATAAAATTGATTGTTTTGCGGAGGCAACTGCAATGTAATATATCTTTAAAATGTAATGTCCTCTCTAGATATTCTATCTAGACATATCTTAACTGTAAATTAAGACATACGTTTATCATCATTTGACAAGAAATTGAATATAATTTTTTCAAATTATTTAAAATACCATTCTGTTAATAAATGAAGAAATACATAATAAATATATTTCCAGCCTTCAATAGAAGCACGCACCCCTCCCCACTCTCCCACTAGGCTTTGTTTATTATGTGAACAGAGTTACCACTACATTTTATAAAAGGTCTATACAATTTATATTTTAATAAAATTTTATAGGCATGACCCCAGATAAACTGCGATTCTAGGGAAGATGATGATGACATTAATTTAATTAGCTATGCCAACATAGAGCCATTAATATAAAAAAAATTATACAGGTATTGAATTAATTAATTAGTGAATTGCTGAATAAAGTAATTAATTTAATCAATCAATCAATAAGAATTTAACGTCCGGTTCCTCGCCATAAAGCAATGTTAGGGACGTCTCTTGCAGACTCTGCACAAACAGGCGCCAAAAGAACCACACGATAATAATTAGAGATGGGAATTTTATGAATTTCCAGAGTTCGGGTTCGGTTCGTTGAAAATTAAAGTTCGGTTCGGGTTCGGTTCAAACAAGGGTTCGGGTTCGGCTTGCTTTCCAACTCGCAAGAGTTCGATTCGAGTTCGAAAAGGTTTGGTTTGGATAATGTTGCAATTGTTTAACTTTACTTATAATAATCATGGTTATGACAAACATGTTTAAAATGGTTTATGGTAAATATGCTTAAAAATTCATTAAATCATAATAGCTGCCACATTTTCTCACCTGGGTAAAAATATGACAATGAAAAAGGAGAGAAGTGGTATTTATTCCTGTACATTTCTTAAAATATTGTTAGTTGATCAACAAATGTTCATAATATAGATATTTAGCTTTATTATTGTATCTGAAATATTTTCCTTGCTTATAACGAGCAAATTGAATGCTTCATCAATTTTTAAATTTTTACTAAAAGTATTAAATACGTTAATAATTAAGTGGAAATGTCTTGGCTAAAACTTGATCCAATATTTCAGAGACAAAGTGCAATTTAGTAACATAAAAATGTCAAATAAAGATGATTTAGTAAACACGTGTACTTCCATAGAAAAATTATCATAATATACACCGTTTGCTATTAACTGACCAGTAATAAGCTTCATAATTTGCCTTAGGGTTTCAAATTTGAAAGTCTCAGATCAATTGTGAAGTTAAGAAAATAGTTATGAAATTATTGCATCGCTATGGTGCAAAATTATTTACTTCATACAGCCTTAACACATATAGAACGTCATATATAATTATTTGTAAATCTGTCTGCAAAAATAATAAGGTAGTACACTAAAATTAGAAAAAATTCATAATTTGAATTTAACAAGAACAAATCCACCTAGATTGAGTCAAGCATTTTCAGATTTTTAAGGAATACTCTCATCACTTTTGTCGCTTTGGTGTTAGATCTAATTTTCATTCCATATTTCAATGCCGAATCATTCAGACTATCCATTATCTTCTGTAGGCCCGTCTAGCTTCCCGCTACCATTGCTTTGTACCGCTACCATTTTAAAATTTGTGTCGGAACCAGCCTTACCTGAATATATGCTGTTAAATACTCTGAGACATGTAAATGCAAAAACTAATATATTTTTGTATTGTTCTAACTATCTTTATTTAATGTTAGGCTGGTGAAGAAGAAAGGAACTCCAAGAGTTTTGTTCAGTTCGGTTTGGACGAAGTCTGGGTTCGGTTCGGCCAGAGTCTGGGTTCGGGTTCGGTCAGAGTCTGGGTTAGAGTTCGGTTCAAATTCTAAATTTTAGGGTTCGGTTCGATTCCCATCTCTAATAATAATAATAATAATAATAATAATAAAGGTTTAATGTCTGTTTCCTCATACAGGGATGATGTCAGGGACGTCCCCAACAGCACACAGCAAGATGACGACTGAGTACACGAAGACTACAAGAGAAGCTAACTAAGCAATCCGTTGATGATGTATTAATTTAATAAGTTAGGCCTACATAGAGACATTAATCAATAAATAAATTTATTCAGCTAATTAGTTAATTAATTAACAAATCGCTGAATAAAGTAATTAATCAATCAATCCTCATCGTCATTATTGCCATCATTCTCATCATCTAGCTCTTCCTCCTCTTCTTCTTCTTCTTCCTCTTCCTCTTCATCAGAGTCGTCAGACACCTCGCCTATGTACTCCTCGCTCGAGGGAGAAGAGCTGGGGGAAGGGGAGTACCACTCGCCCACCCTCACGCTGAACTCCCGGGGCAGGGTCGCCTCCCCCACCGTCCTCAGCGTCTTCACAGCCTGCTCCTCCAGCTGCTCGGCCGCCTCGGTCAGCAGCGCAGCAGCTGTGGCAGCTGTAGGCCTGTCAGCCAGCTCCCACAGCTGCTGCGGCACGTGTTCAGGGTCTGCCCTGTCGAGCAGCAGCTGCTGGTCCAAGCCACGCCCCTTGTCCTTCGTTCTCTTGCCCAGTTTAGGATTGATGGCGCCGCCGGTGTAGACCCTCGCCTCCTTTATACGCAATCGAGTCCTGAAGTTGTCGAGAGGTTTAGGAGGTGTGGGTTCCTCAACGACTTCACCTTCTTCCAGTTCTTCGTGGTTATCATCTAGGGTTTGGACGTCATCACCTGCATCATCTTTCTCATCATCTCTCTCATCACCATCCTCATCATCATCGGCAGCAGAAGATTTATCCTCGCTGGATGCCTTTTCTTCCTCCTGCACAGCAGCGGCTTCTTCCACATCACTCGCACTAGAGCCATCATCATCATCATCGTCATCTTTCTTCTCTACCATCTCTTCGACACTATCCACTGTTGTTGAAGTGTCGCCAGTGGCGAGCAAATCAGAATTACTTTCATCCACAGTTTCGTTGGTTACCGTATCTCCATCCTCATTTGAAGATTCGCTAGAAAGTTCATCGTCCTCCGAGTTGATTGACAGGTCAGCAAGCAACGCCTCCTCACGGAGATCATCCACAGCTGGCTCCGCCTCCAAAACGACTTTAGCCACAGCTGCTGCAGCAGCTGGATCACCCAGGACAGCTGAGCCCACAGCTGTCCTAGCAGAGCGCTTAGCTGCACGCGTAGGCCCAGCAGCTAGCCCTATTCCTAGCCCTGACAGGCTGCTGCCCAGCCGGGCTATCCCAGAGGTAGGTTCACCCAGCACAGCAGCTATGAGTGCTATTTCAGCAGCTGCTCTAGCCTTCTCTTCCTGAGTCTCTCCAGCTATGTCTGGTCCGCTCACAGCGGCCCGGGTTGTTATCTCACGTGACATATCAACAAGCTGCTTGTTCAGCGATACGATTGGTTCGTCAATAAGCCCCACCTCCTCGTAAGCCAAGCCCACGTTAGCTCGCTCTAGCTCCTCCCTCTCTTCTCTCTCCCTCTCCGTCAATCGCTCCCACTGAGACTGTCTCGCGGCTGATATGGCACCCACTATGTCAGCCTGAACGAGGTGTTGTTCACCCGGTGCCTCAGAGGCGCTGCTACCTTCCTCATCTTCGTCCACGACAACATTATCATGTTGTTGTTGTTGTTCCACGACGTTAACGGTCTCGTCATACACGTCGTCCAGCGGCTCATTCGTAGGCTCCGCCCCGCTCAGGCTTGACTCCGCCTCTTCCCCTGCCTCCTCCTCCACCGCGGCGACCACCGCCCCGGCGGCGAGTCTCAACGCCTCCGCGGCGGCGACGAACAACGCCGCCTCATCGCGCGCCCACGCCGTCTCGTCGTACGTATAGATAGCGTCGTGAAACATCTCGATGAAGTTCGCCTGACCGTCCGGCCCCTCCAGGGGATGGTCCACGTCCTTCAGGTCGTCCCACCTGGTCTGAACGTCGTCCCGGGGCGAAGGGTCCAGCCCGAACAGCACCGGGTCGAACTCGTACTCAGCGAGTGGGTCGAGGCCGTACGCTGCCGGGTCGAAACCGACCGACTTCTCGCTCGCCTTGTCGAAGTCTCCCCTCTTGACGGCCTCGAGGCGAGCCAGTGTGGCGGCCTTGAGACGTTCGTTGAACTCGCGCAGGTCTGCCGCCTTGGTCGGGTTGTAGCGCTCGAATATGACGTCGTGTGCCGTGTGCTGGTAGACCTCGTGTCGCGCGTCGCGTCTGAACGAGCACTGCGCCGTCAACACGCGCCGTCTAGATCACGTGTAACAGGTTGATACACTCATATTGCTTGAAACGTTTTTATCAAACCACGGGTTATTTACACCCGGGGTAAATAATAATAATAATAATAATAATAATAATAATAATACCAGTATTAATAATTACATCTATTTTGCTTAGAAGACAACATAGTAATTAATCATAACATAACAATTAATAACAACAAAGTAATAATAACATAATAATTTTTAATTAAATATTAATTAATAATGATATAAAAATTTGTATTAACATAGTAATTAATAGTAGCATAATTATAACAGAATAATTAAGAAGTAACAGGTGAGAGGTCAGTAAATATCAGGTCAGAGGTCAGCGAATATCAGGTCAGAGGTCAGTGAATATCAGGTCAGAGGTCAGTGAATATCAGGTCAAAGAGCTAATTAAATATCAGGTCAGAGGTCACTAGATATCAGGTCAGAGGTAATTAAATAACAGGTCAAAGAGGTATTTAAATATCAGGTCAGAGGTAATTAAATAACAGGTCAAAGAGGTATTTAAATATCAGGTCAGAGGTCATTAAATAACAGGACAAAGAGGTAATTAAATATCAGTCGGCAGTCATAAGATATCATATCAGAGGTCAACATATATCAGGTCAGAGGACATTAAATATCAGGTCAGAGGTCACTGAAAATCAGTTCAGAGGTCATTGAATATCAGGTCAGACGTCATTAGATATCACGTCCGAGAGGCCATTAAATATCAGGTCAGAGGTCAGTGAATATCAGGTCAGAGGTCAGTGAATATCAGGTCAGAGGTCAGTGAATATCAGGTAAGAGGTCAGTGAATATCAGTCAGAAGTCAGTAAATGTCAGGTCAGAGGTCAGTGAATAACAGGTCAAAGAGCTAATTAAATATCAGGTCAGAGGTCACTAGATATCAGGTCAGAGGTAATTAAATAACAGGTCAAAGAGGTATTTAAATATCAGGTCAGAGGTCATTAAATAACAGGACAAAGAGGTAATTAAATATCAGGTCAGAGGTCATTAAATAACAGGACAAAGAGGTAATTAAATATCAGTCGGCAGTCATAAGATATCATATCAGAGGTCAACATATATCAGGTCAGAGGTCACTGAAAATCAGTTCAGAGGTCATTGAATATCAGGTCAGACGTCATTAGATATCACGTCCGAGAGGCCATTAAATATCAGGTCAGAGGTCATTGAATATCAGGTCAGAGGTTATTGAATATCAGGTCAGAGGTCATTGAATAACAAGTCAAAGACGTAATTAAATATCAGGTCATTAAATAACAGGTCAAAGAGGTAATTAAATATTAGGTAAGAGGTCAACAAATACAGATCCGAGGTAATTAAACATACAAAAAGCTTTAACAACCTGTGTTTTATAATTATATACTTTATAGATTAGACTACAACAAGCTGTTTTCGATACTTTAGAGGTCAGACAACAACCTGTGCTCGATGCGGGCAGCCTCAGGGAGTAGCCAGGCGTGGACGAGCTCTGAGACAATCGACTCGGCCTGGTAGACCGTGAGAGACCCCTCGGCCTCGAGTTCCTGAGCCAGCGCGTCCAGCCTAGCGGCCCTGTCTCTCATCTCTTCTCCTGCCTGCAGCGTGGTGACGTCAATAGATCATTTCAGTGTAAATCAGCATCATCATCATCATCTTCCCTTAAATCACAGTTTAATCAGGGTCCGGATACGAGTAGACTTTCTTCAATCCTCCCTATCACTGAGACTTTTGAAGTTTACCAATTCGTTTAAGTTACGAAAGCTTACTAAGGAACACTTTCATCAGTAAATCCATAAAAACAAATAAATTAATCAGTCAATCATAGCAGCAGTCAAATCGCTTTTTAGTCATTTAATAGTAATTTAATCCATTTATTACTATCAATACAATTTTATTTTCAATTTTATTTAATAATAACACCAAAAGGGTCATTCAACCCTGCCGAGTTCACATACAAAGCATACAATCTAGCAAATGCAACAGAAAAAAACAAGAACTAAATGTGAACTATGATGAACTGGAAGCTTCAGCGGCCACGCCCTCATTGATTAATTGATTGATAGATTGACTGATTTATTGATTGAGATAAGACACACCTCACTGGAGTCTTCAGCAGTCATGCTCTTATTGATTGATTGATTGATTAAGACACACCTCACTGGAGTCTTCAGCAGTCATGCTCTCATTGATTGATTGATTGATTGAGACACACCTCACTGGACGTCTCAGCGGCCACGCCCTCATTGATTGATTGATTGAGATAAGACACGCCTCATTGATTGATTGATTGATTGATAGAGACACACCTCACTCGACGCCTCAGCGGCCACGGCGTCCTTGACGATGTCCATGAGGTACGTGTCAATGGATGACTGGAGGCAGTGAACAATCTGCTTGAATATCTCATCCTCTCTCCTTCTCTGTCTCTCCTCTATCTCTCTCCTCCCTCCCTCACTCGCCTCCCTCATCCTCCTCTCTCTCTCCATCAGCAGGGCCTCGGCGTGCAGCCTTCTCTCCTGCAGTAGTAGTAATAATAATAACAATAATAATCAATCAATCAGTAAGAATATAACGTCCAGTTCCTCGCCATAAGGCAATGTCAGGGACGTCCCAAAAATAAAGGTCATAATAAAGGTTTAACGTCCGTCTCCTCATCCAGCGATGATGTTAGGGACGTCCTGACATCAATAAATCAATCAACCAGTAAATCAATCAATAAATTAATCAATTAATCAATTGTTCGATGGGTCAGTCAGTCATTATGACAGTCAGCCGATAGATCAATTAAGGAAAGAATGAATAAATTCATCAAACAATCATTTAATCAATTATTACTATACTTATCTAATCAAATGATCAATCAATCGAGCAATCAATCAATCAATAGGCCTAAATTAATCACTATCGATCGATCAATCAATCTATAATCAATACGCCTACATAACAAAATGTTAGATTTTGCAAATGAATTATTATTTTCCTGGACAAGCTAAAAACCCATGTCTTTCTGTTATAGTGCAATATTCTGACCCTCTTGACTCAATTCTTGAACTTGTACTGTTTTTATCTCGTTTTCTTTTGTGATCTTAGTGTACTCGGTCATCATCGTGTCCGCTTTGGCGTCTGTTGCTGCAGCGTCTGCTTGAGACGTCCCTGACATTGCCTTATGACGAGAAACCAGAAGTAAAATTCTTACTGATTGATTGATACATCAATCTTTAATCAATAAATCACTCACTCATTCAATAAATCAATCGCTAGTTCACATTTTCAATTTATTAGTAAATCAATCGATCAATCACTCTATGAAATCAATTTGTAAGTCAATCAATAAACTAACATGTCAATCACTACAATCACTTGAACGTATAGTTAACAAATAGTTATTTCATTTATATATTTATGACTACCTGAGAAATTTGCCCTAAGATTACTATGTGAGAAATCTATTGTGCCTGTGAGGCTTGCGTGCGTGTCTCAATAACAAAACATAACGGCACACTGGGTCAGGATGCACAGATGCTTGTTTAAGTCCCATTTCCTCCTTTCTCTCCATGGTTATTAGTAATCGTTGCCTTTTGATGACGCATCAATTGCAGCCGGCGCGGATTTAAGAATAACCATCCATCACCCTGGGATTTTTTCCTTCCTAAGCTTTTACCAACACTCGGTCTTCCAAGGTGGTCACCCACAAAGTACTAACCGAGATCGATGCAGCTTAACTTCGATAATTGACGCGCAACTAAACTAAGTGCGCTAATCCCGCCGTCAATAAAAGAAAAAGGAAGAAGTGTAGAGAAAAGTGACCTCAGTGAGATGTATGATCTGCTTGGAGCATTTGTCGAAGACTTCAGCCACTGACGAGGCCTCCAGATGACAGAGAATGTCGTCGATGCCTCTCTCTTTATTCTCCTCTTTCACCGTCTCCTTTCTCTCTCTCTCCAGCCTCTCCTGTACTCTACTGAGTAGATCAGCTCTGTCCTCCTGCAGCGCCGTGGTCGTTCTCACCTCTGATACCAGCTCTGCATTGCGTGACACACCTGCGTCACGCAGTCAATCAACAGATCTTCATCATTGCTAATAATGCAGAGCTGTCGGGTCTTTGTACTGGCTGAAGCCAGTGCGATATCGGTAAGATATTCGACCGCGGATCAGTAGGTGCGGGATTGAAATCCTGGGCTCGCCCATCACTGACATCTCTTTCGAGTGAGGAAACTGACGTTAACCTTAGCTTTACCCGCTTTTTAAGCTGCCGCCTGATAGAACACTAGAGAGAGATATTGAGAGAGGGAGACAGGATTTAGATCCGTTACTAGCTCGCTGAAATTGCACAATTAGCTTTTCAGCTCTAGTTTTACTTACACTCCTATCAGCTGATATCTACTAGACTTACCCTCCTATCAGCTGATGTCTACTAGACCTACCCTCCTATCAGCTGATATCTAATAGACTTACCCTCCTATCAGCTGATGTCTAATAGACTTACCCTCCTATCAGCTGATATCTACTAGACTTACCCTCCTATCAGCTGACGTCTACTAGACTTACCCTCCTATCAGCTGATATCTACTAGACTTACCCTCCTATCAGCTGATGTCTAATAGACTTACCCTCCTATCAGCTGAGGTCTACTAGACTTACCCTCCTATCAGTTGATGTCTAGTAGACTTACCCTCCTATCAGCTGATGTCTACTAGACTTACCCTCCTATCAGTTGATGTCTAGTAGACTTACCCTCCTATCAGCTGATGTCTACTAGACTTACCCTCCTATCAGCTGATGTCTAATACACTTACCCTCCTATCAGCTGATATCTAGTAGACTTACCCTCCTATCAGCTGATATCTAGTAGACTTACCCTCCTATCAGCTGATATCTACTAGACTTATCCTCCTATCAGCTGATGTCTAATAGACTTACCCTCCTATCAGCGGATGTCTAGTAGACTGGAGCCAGTGGCGACGTCGGTAAGACACTCGACCACGGATCAGTATGTGCAGGGTTCCATCCAGGCTCTCCCGTCACTGACACCTCTTTCTAGTGAGGTAACTGACGTTAACCTTAGCTTTACCAGCTTTTTGAACCTGCCGCTTGATAGAACACTAGAGAGAGATATTGAGAGAGGGAGACAGGATTTAGATCCGATACTAGCTCGCTGAAATGGCACAATTAGCTTTTAGCTTTAGCATTACTTACCCTCCTATCATTTGATGTCTACTAGACTTACCCTCCTATCAGCCCATATCACGTAGACTTACCCTCGTAGACCGTGTTCTGGACGGCCCTGCCCCTGAGCAGCCTCTGGAGGAGGGTGAGCGCCTGGTAGACGTCCTCGTCCTCCTGGCACCGGTCCTCCTCAGCGAGAGGCGTGTTGGGGCGCAGCTTGGACTTGCCGATCCTCTCGAGCAGGGAGATCTGGGAGAGAGAGGGCTCGGCTCGTCGCAGCCTGCCCTGCTTCTTCCTCATCAGGTGATCGTACACGTCGTCGAGCACCTTGCGGTAGCGGTGCTTCGACTAGCGACAGCGTGAAAGTATAGAGAATAACATAGAAACAACAGCAACAACAGCATGAGCAGCAATAGCGACAACAACAACAATAACATAGAGAGATAGAGAGAGAGAACTATGTTTATTTCAACACACTCAAAATATACAGTAACATATACAAACAAGGCCGTCAAAGAGGTCACAAGTAATTTATCTAGTTGACCACCCCTCAATCATACAAATTGAAAAATAACTAGGCAAACGGAATAAGCTTGCAATCAAGTAAAAGAAATAACAGTAGATAATGTTTAAAATAATAGCAACAGGAATTTAAAAAGAGAATATTGCGTCTGCCAATACATCTGAGCTACAGAGAATCACAACAGTAATAGCAGCAATAGTATCAATTGTAACAACAACAACAGCAATGGGATAGAGATAGAAAGAGATGGAGAAAGAGAAAGCCGGAGAGATGGAGATAAAGAGAGAGAGAGAGACGGAGAGAGAGACGGAGAGAGAGCCTACCTTGACGTAGCCGCTGGAAGCAGGGTTGTCAGGTAGAGGGACCCTGACGTGAGGCACGAGGCTGGAGGGACTGAGCCACTGCTCGAGGGTCACCAGCCCCTCGTAGCTATTGAGGTACTTACTGCGTACCACGTGCTTGTCTGCGTCACGATCTATGAAACACCCCACGCGTGTCAGTGGTGCAAACACCTGAGAGACATAACAATAGCGTATCACCATGATGATGATGAGGATGATCATCATCATCATCATCATCATCATCAGTGTCAAACACCTGCGCGGCCAAACAATAACGTTTTAATTGTATGAATAACTAAATAATAGAATCCAGATATTGCCTAGCTTACCACAAAACATTTGATATGGTTTGAGGCGCAAATAGTATCATTATTATTGTTATTCTTCTTTATCATCGTCATCATCATCATCATCATCATTATCATCATCATCATCAGCAGACCTTGACGTAGCCACTGGAAGCAAGGTTGTCCGGTAGTTGAATTATGTTTAATATTATTCTAATATTTAATATAATATTATTAATATTAATATTACAATTTACGTTTATTATTACGATTTAATATTTTTGACGTCCCCGACATCATCCCTGTATGAGGAAACACACGTTAAACCTCTATTATTATTGTTATCATCATCACTATCATTATCATCGTCATCATTCCTAGAATCCTAGTTTAACGAGGGTCAGGATGCGAATAGACCGATTCTACTCCCCTCTGTCCTACACCAGTCAATGCCCCATCCCGCTCTCCAATCACTGCACCCCACGATTATTATTAATATTATTATAATTTTTTTTTATTTTTAATTACCCCGGTGTAAAGAACCTGGGGTTTGATAAAAACGATTCGAGCAATACGTGCTGAATCGCCGCCCGGCTACTCGAGGTCATCAATCGGCTTAAAAGCATTGTTGAAGCAGACTGCATTAAATCTTTGCAAAGTCATGGAAAGCCTTTGCCAAAGAAAAGATGTCTCTCGCTTATCGCCGGTTTGCTCTGCAATAAGTCTGCCTATGCCATTAATAAAGTCAACTCCTTCGGGATTCAACGGGCCCATGGTTTCAATGGCCACCGGAATAACTTCATATCCTAGAGGCAGCATGAACAGCAGCTCCACCGGCTGTGACTGATGTCGTATTCAGGTAGGAGTTTGCCATAGTGTCAATGACCGTGACGTCCCATACGGCGCATTTACCGTTGCCCCAGAGTACTAAAGTCATGCCATCCGGGCGCTTGCTGTCTGATCTGGACAATCCACTTGGTTCCTTAGTTGAAGGGATGCCTGCTCATGAAAGTGCTTGCCATATTAAGTCATTTAAATTGTGATGGCGAGACATTCTACCTGAGCTGCGTTAGAAGGAGAGGCCATGGAGACCTAAAGCGTCGACTTCATGATAGCGTCGACTTCATGACCGCAGGGGAACATGTGAGGCTCGCAAGTTTTCGCCCCTAAACGGAAACTAACGGCTACTTGAATCGCCTCATTGTCTAAAAAAAGCCCACAAGAAGCAACAGTGAGAGCGCGAAGCCCCAGTCGCTGCTTCTTTTGGTTGATACAGCTAGGAGTCGTGCTCTGTCTACTGCACTGGACTGGGATAACAGACTGAGTTTTATAACAGACTGTTATAAAACCGATCAGTTATTATTATTATTATTATTATTATTATTATTATTACTATAACAGACCTGGGACCCGCAGTCAGTATACTCTTTGATGATATCTCTGGGCCTCTCTGCCCTGCCCCCCGTGTCGTTACTACACCGCCCGGTGAAGCTGCCCTTGTCGGCTCTCATCAACTTCTCCGCGTACCTCCGGTTAGCCGCTCTCATGGCCCGGCGTAGCCGCGCTCTCAGCCGGGTTATCTGGACAGTGGTCGTGCCATCCACCGGGTTCATACGGCTGTCCCACTTGCTCTGCAGGTACTCACGCCTCCCCTCGCTCATCCTACCACGTGTGTGGCGCAGCCACGCCTCGAATAGCTGCAGCTTGAGCTCCTGCAGAAATAAAATTAGATTAATTGGCTGAATATTATGGAAGTACTGTAAATAACAGTATTTTGATAATATAAAGACTGTTATGTATATAAAAGTGTATTGTCCATCTGGACATCATCCTGAATCTTAGTTTAACTAGGGCCGGGATTAGAAAATTTGGCAGTAATTTCAGTAGCTTAGGTGCTCACCAACCGACGAATGCCCTTCCGAGATTGGTTTGGATCTTAAATAACCATAGTAGTAATTCTGAAAACATTTATCATACTGCAGCAACACTGAAAACACCAAGGCACCGACGAAAAAGAAAATAGAGAAAACAAAATGCAAAGAAAGAGTAGGCAAAAGAGGAAAGCAACAAGTAAACAAAATCTGATCAGAACAAATAATAATAATAAAAATGATAGCAATAATAAAGGTTTAACGTCCATTTCCTCATACAAGGATGATGTCAGGGACGTCCCCCCATCACATGTCACTACAAATCGATTCACCCCAAACGATCTGAAAAAAAGTGCTGAAGAGGCACCGAAACGAAGAACAGCAACATCGGAGAGAAGATCGACAAACCTGAAGGCGCTGTATTGCTTTGTCGCGTGCGGCGAATGCACAGGCCTCTAGCGCCGCCCTGGTGTCGTTGATGTAGTCGACGGTCAGCTGATCCATCTGCTTCGTAATCAGCGGCAGAGACGCCCTCACAGAGCGCTCCC
Source organism: Enchytraeus crypticus (assembly GCA_905160935.1). Taxonomy (NCBI): domain Eukaryota; kingdom Metazoa; phylum Annelida; class Clitellata; order Enchytraeida; family Enchytraeidae; genus Enchytraeus; species Enchytraeus crypticus. The sequence goes on along the minus strand of CAJHZI010000193.1, from coordinate 389,875 downwards.
AGCGCAGGCGCTCTATCATGTACAGCTCCTCCAGACCTACAGGCAGCCCTGTGCATAACAAAAGTGCTACTGTCGTCCATGACAACATCTGTGCGTAACAAGAGCTAGAGTGCTACTGTCTACTGTCGTCCATGACAACATCTGTGCATAACAAGAGCTAGAGTGCTACTGTCGTCCATGACAACATCTGTGCATAACAAGAGCTAGAGTGCTACTGTCGTCCATGACAACATCTGTGCATAACAAGAGCTAGAGTGCTACTGTCGTCCATGACAACATCTGTGCATAACAAGAGCTAGAGTGCTACTGTCGTCCATGACAACATCTGTGCATAACAAGAGCTAGAGTGCTAATTTGAAACCTTAATAGTTGAAAACTTAAAAACCTAAACCTTAATATAATAATTACTTTTGCCAACCCTGGCGATAACACGGTTAACACCTACATGCACAAAACCTACGAAACAATAGTCTACAAATTCAATTCTATACAAGTACATTTGTGCTTATATGCATATATGCTTATATGTATAAATAGTAAATAAATACCATCCATACTTACACACCATACTTACACACCATACTTACACACCATACTTACACACCATACTTACACACCATACTTACCATACTTACACACCATACTTACACACCATAATTACAGAAATATTTTGCAAATATTAAACAATTACTCGCTAAAATTATTTAATTTAAAAGCTAACATAAAGATATCATAGGTTTATATTTCAAATATCACTATTTGATTACTAATTTTAAAATAATTATTCAATTATTTTTAATAATTAATGGATTACAATTATTACAATAATTATCATACCTCTCCCATAAGCAAGGTTGATGATATTCAGGACCTCAGGCCAGGATCCAACCGGTTTAACCATGTAAGCCGGGCTGTATGGATCAGTCTGGCTCTCCTGCTCGCGGTAAGCCGTCTGCACCGCAACATTCTTTAAACCCAAGCCGCCCTTTGGCACTCCGGCTCCACGATGAGCTGAGCCGGGTCTCAAATCGCCGCCGGCTTTCTTTCCGGTTCCATCAGCTCCGCTCTTTCCATCATGTTCATGCAACCAACGACCAGAAGCTGAACTGAGCTCTTGTTTCTTCACGCCGCTGATCTCGGCATTGCTAAGAGCCACTGAGCCATGCCCCGGCTCAGAGCGTTTCTTGTCCACTCTGCCGTCACCGCGAACCAACGAACCGCCATCTTGAGCGTGCATGACCTGCTTCTTGACTTGGTCTATTCCCTTGTCGGCTACATCCGATGAACCATGCTCCACAGCAGCAGAAGCAGCAGCAGGAGCACCAGCACTAGCAGAACCAGCAGCAGCAGCACCAGCAGCAGCAGCAGGTTTGGTGGCTTTGCTAGCATCGCTGTGACCAGATTTGACGCTATCTCCACCAGGCGTCGCTGGAGCACCAGAAGAGCTTCCTGTCTTGCTCAGGGCGACCCTCAGACGTTCCTCGAAGTCTCTGAACGTGAAATGGGTGAATGGACTGCGGAAGAGACCCGGGACCTTGATCCTGCCGGCTCCACACCTCAGCGGTCTGTCTGTGGGGCTCAACAGTCGACTGGGGATTGAGTCACCTCTGCCGAAGTTATCTACCAGAAATCTGCCTTCATCACACGGCAATCTACACACATGTTCACGTGTGACGAGTTGTCTTAGATATTATACATATTACATCATCATCTAAATACTTGTGAATATGTGATAAGTTGCTTTTATATCACCTCATATTCAACAAAAATATTCACAAATGATGAGTTTCCTTATATATCACATAAAATCTACACATAAGTTCACATAATATGTTCAAATATGACGACTAGCTTTAGTTATCACAACATAATCTACAAACACATTCATATGTGCTCCATTGCTATATCACACCATCATAATCATCATCATCATCATTGTCTCTTGCATCCAAGTTTAAGTCGAGAAACGAATACACCTTCACTGTTCATTCGTTATAGAAAATGTTGTAGCAATTTCTGGGGCCTAGGCGCTCAGCAACTGAACTCACTTTCTGACTTTGTTTTGGATCTTAGTGCCTTGTCCCCTTTAACTACACATGCAGCCCATGGTTGGTCAACTCTTCAGCAAACCTGGACACAACACAGGTAAAATCCACTGCTCTATCACATAAATACGGTTAATTCATAACTTAAGCCCAAATAAATTTTGTAAACTGAGTAGATTAAAATTATGTAAACTGATTAAATTATGTAGACTGAGCAATTAATAATTAACTTACCTAATGGCAAATTTCAGCTTACGAGGTTGACTGGAGAACATGGAGTCATAGATAGGACGACAACGCTGCTTGTTTTCCTTTATCTGCTCAGCCAGAATCACACGGTCTACGTCACTGTGGGAAAAACATATAGGGAATATATCAATAGCAATAGAAAGTCTTAATAGCTTAGGGGTAACGTCATGAAAAAAAGTGACAAATCCTAAAGTGAATTGAACTCTCGCGGGTTCAAATCCCAGCTGCGCTGATCTGAGAGTAAAATCTCGGACATTCACAGGACTGGTTATATGGAAAATGGAATAATTGCCATTTTCTTCATCAGTTCTAACTGAAGAACGCTGAGGAAGGCGTAGGAAAGATCCCACAATTAATCGACCATCAATCAATCAGGCGGCCACCAGTAAGCACGCGTCTCTAATAAAAGCGTATCGAGAGCCTGGTCTCCCGGAGATGGAGGCGCATAGATTCACGAGGTAGGACCTCAATCAACCTCTGCGGCATGCGCTAATCTGGGATGCGGAGCTCTCGCTAATAGGAGGAATACGAAATGATAGCATCTCGTGTAATATCGTATCTGTACCGAAGTTGATTACTTGCAGAAGATTTTTTTATAATTTTGAATTTTATAGGCAGTAGAAACGACATTATAGAACTTAGATTGACGACTAAGCCTAACAGTAAATAAAACTGGTGCTACAAGTCTTTGCGACTTCCTGAACCAGTATAATTAAGTTAACTTAAATAATTACAACTGGACTAAGGGAAATTATTATTATATAACTGAAGCAAAAGACTAGAACATAATTTACATTATGAAGTTTTAAATGACAGATCCTGAGGTGAATTGAACCCTCGCGGGTTCGAATCCCAGCTGCACTGATCTGAGAGTAAAATCTCGGACATTCACAGGACTGGTTATATGGAAAATGGAATAAATTGCCTAACGGTTTAAACATGTGATATTAAAAGTGATAGATATCAAGATAGTTGATCATTTTACTATAACGCGAGTTTACTTTTATTTTTATCAAATCAATTTAATTAGTGTCAGTTTAACTTTAATGTCAGTTTCTATAACACATGTATTTGTCAGAGACAGTCTGACAGAGAAAAACATCATGGTAGTAGAATAACACTAGACCCAATATTTCTTCCTCTACTACCAGTACCTTCTAGTATTTTACATGGTAATTTTTATTTATAATAGAGTCTTAATATTAATTTACATTTATAATCTATACTTTGGAGAAAAGAGAATTTTATAATGAAGAACATCATCATCATCATCATCTTTGCCTGAATCCCAATTTAGCAAGAGTTGGGATACGAATGGACCTTCTCCACTCCTCTCTGTCCATGCCATATATCCTCTATTTATGGTGATAAGCCTTTCAGTGAATAGTCAATTTCAATAAATGCATATTCATTCAAACGTCAGGTCTTTTACCAAGTTCAGCATCTGATTTATATAAACTTCAATACTTCATCCTATTATAAAAATTGTAATTCATTAAAATATTCCATAAAACTGAAACGAATGGATAAAAGAAAGTCTATTTGTATCCCGACCCTGGTTAAACTGGGATTGAAGGGAAGATGATGACGAAAATATTCCATAATATAACTTATATCAAATATTAATCTGCATGTAATTGTCCCTAGTACTCTATAAAAATTGGACATCATTTGTTTACTTTACCTGGATCTGTCCATTTATCATTCAAATCTTTCTCACAATCTCTATATGTAGCGTTTATCCACTAACAAACAAATTTCAAACATTTTGCACAAATCTTTTTCATTCTGCATCAACATAGTCATCATCTACCCTTGAATTCTGGTTTAGCTAGGGTCAGGATTTGACAATTTTTACCTTTATAAACAGGTTTATGTGTAATGGGTAAACAGGATAGTTTCCTGCCCAGTAAATGTTAGTCGAAGCTGAGGAAGGCATAGGGGGCCCACCTCATTATAAGCAAAATCCTCCAAGAATAACGGTATATCGAAAGGAATGTTATATAAATTACTTAAAGTTCCACTCGTATGTGGACATGAACAGAAAGATGGAAGATAGAGATAACTAGAGGCGTTATATACCATGGACCTGAGAGTAGGCAGTGCACTACGAGAAGAGAGACCTTTATAATTCTTTACAATAAACTTTTAAAATCTATCATTATTCTGCATATAATTTTAAACAAAGGAGTAATTATTCTGGCATACTTGTCATGAGAGAACGTGTAATCCTCATCATACAGATAATCATAGGGTCTCTCCAGTGCTGTCCTGATGTTATTTCTAAAGGTTGGTCTTAGTCTTGATTGACATTTATGTCTCTCTTTCAGCACAGCCAAATCCACAATCGGCCAGGGCTTCTGAACAGGAGCCTCTGTCACCTTATGCCTCATTGTATATATACTTCTAAAACAGCTTTATATATTGCGATATATCTGAAATCATACGAGATTATAAGTAAGTATGCATGTATCTATTACATTTCTTGAATAAGCAATATATATTTATCGTCAAAATGCAATTGTGAATATTAGTAAAGTAAACCTTTGATTAAATGGCAGCAGCGATATATAAATATAATTGGAATTAACAGTTAAGACAGCCCAAAATTTATGGTCATAGAAATGACAGATATACATTTTTAAGTAATGGATGTCTGATGTAGCTTTATTGTTTAGTACATACATATTTATAGCACTTTTAGTCATTTAGTACATAAAGCACTGTCTGAAAGTGACACATGCAGATTTTGATTTTCATCATGATGTTGTTGCTATCATGTTGTTGTCATGACTCATGAAGTTGATTCTCATCATGATATTGATAGTTAAAACAGGCTATAGCTCATGCAGAAACCCTATTTAGTTTAAAACTTCAAATGTACGTAAAAAAAGTCTGGTAGACTATTTATAGACTGATGCTACAAGTCTCTCGACTTCCTGAACTGGTACAATTAAGTCATTGCAGGCATAGAAATGCTGATTTAAGACTGACTAAATAATTAAGAAATCACTAAATTCAGTCAAGTCTTAAATAGCTTTGTTACTCCAGCAATGCCTAATCACATCAGACCCTAATTGAGCAAACTATCACAATCAATAACTCAGTAGAAAAGCAGCATTAAAAATATTTAAAAGACTAGTCCAAATCCTGGGCTTTCCCGTCACTGACACCGCTTTCGAGTGAAGAAATCGATGTTAACTATAGCTCTACCACCTTATAGTCACAACGATTGCGCAAACTATATATATATATATATATATATATCATATCATATTTAATGCTATTATTGTCATATATATATGTTGTCTCTATACTAGCCAGACGTTATCATCTACGACCATTCTAATCGCTTGTTTATTTTTTGATTATTTTTGCAACCGTAAATTTCCGTCTAGTCATATTGGAAATTTGGGACAGCTGCATACGAAATCCCGATGAAAACCTGCGATCGACATTAGATGAGGAAACGGACGTATAATATTCGCAGTATTTTTTCAGCGTACGAATATTAAACTTACAAAACCTTTAAAAGCTTTTCTGAAATAATTTCAATGTTTATATTTTTAAAATCATGTCAGCTGATTAGCATCATCAAAGAACTGAGCAAGTTGCATAACTACATTAGTGATTTTGCTTCTTACCTTGTGTATTTATAGGAACAAGTAAAGTAAACACACATTACAGTAAAACGATCAACTATGTCGATATCTTTCACTTTTAATACCGCATGTTTAAACCGTTAGGCAATTTAGTCCGTTTTCCGTATAACCAGTCCTGTGAATGTCCGAGATTTTACTCTCAGATCAGCGCGGCTGGGATTCTAACCCGTGAAAGTTCAATGCACCCCAGGATCTGTCATTTAAAACTACATGACTTCATGACCTGAAGGATTATCCCAGATATGCAAAAATCAGTATTGCTAATTAATGACATTGAAAATTAGTTATTAATTATTTATGTCATTTTTAAAACAAAGAATATTGTAGGTTGCGTCAATTTCTATAAGTATATAATATTCAGCTGAACATAAAAATCTTTTTCACTTATCCTTAACGTTGTCCTTAAAAGCAAATTAGCAATAGTTATGAAAACTTAATGTTATTGCCAACCACTAGGGTCAGTGGTTTAAGTGGAATTTGAGTTAGGAGAACCGTCGCAATTTTTCGCTCACCAAAGCACCTCATAAAAATGAGTTGGACTGATTATCTGGATTTTGGAATTTGCACCGTTTTTGGACCTTCTTTTTGCTCGATGGCTTGATTTTGTCTCAATAGTGCTCGATGTTGTCATTGTTGACTGTAGCACTCTAATTGTTGTTATTGTTATTAGTTGAGGAACGTAGACCAGTAGTTTCCCTGCGTTGAAAGTACCGCTTTTTAAGGCGGGTTTCAGTAAAACTTTATTCAGCAATTGCCCTAATATGACACAACCACTTAAAAAATTAGCAAAAACAACATCAACCACAATTACTGTAGAGTGCTACTGACCTCATAACAACATCGAACGTCATACTAAAACAGCCAAGCCGAGCAGCAAAAAATGATCCTAAACTTTGCAATCCCAATATCTTTAAAGGGAATTTATCTCGTGTCTTTTTAATTGGTTATTTTTTCAAACTCAAAGCCTGCAGATAATTATTAGAATGATCGAGATTTTACGTCTGGTTCTCATTCAAAGATGATGTCAGATTTGTCTCGAGTCTTATCAAGTCTATCTACTGCAGGCTCAGCCAAATCACCTGACGTCATCAGAAAGTGTGTAGAGACATACATGCCACATCACCTGACGTCATCAGAAAGTGTGTAGAGACATACATGCCACATCACCTGACGTCATCAGAAAGTGTGTAGAGACATACATGCCACATCACCTGACGTCATCAGAAAGTGTGTAGAGACATGCATGCCACGTCACATGACGTCATCAGAAAGTGTGTAGAGACATGCATGCCATATCACCTGATGTCATCACAATATGTGCAGTAGATATGAAAAATATTGGTAGATATACATGTATATTGGTTCTACTACAATTATTTGTTAACAACAAAATAATAATAAACTAATAATAATAATTTCACTAGTTGTGTCAGGAACACTGAAGAATAGTCCAACCGTTAACTGCAAGCATCGTAAGAGGCGACATATCGTAAACTGAAGATATGCAACCACAGAAGTCATATTTTTTCCAAGCTATAAGCTACTTAAGGTATGGGTAAGGAATATTCTTTCGTGAAGGGATTAACTTTTTTTATCTCTGGAATGCTTTATACGGAGTGTGAAAGAAGACTCTGAGTATGAATATGTACCAGGGACATGCCGCTTGGCAGAGCACTAGAGAGAGAGAGAACAATTATAATAGAAGTAATACTAAGTAGGAATAAGACTTTAGTTTTATTCCTATTTTACATTAGTTGTGTTCAACACAGAAGAGAATGAACTCCTTACGATTTATAGCGCGAATACAATTGGACACCGGTTTTAATATCAAATCAATCAATCAAATAATCAATTTAGCAAAGATCCAGCAAGACAATCAATCAATTAATAAATTAAATAATCAATCAATCGTCCAATCAAAAATAAATTAATCGCGGAATAAATTATGCACACAGTGACATAAAAAAGTGAGTATCGTTTGCTTGTTTGCTGAACTTTTGTTAACAAAAATTTAATTTGTGGATTGATGGACAACATAGTTTAATCAATCGTTTAGTGTTCACTATAAAATCAGAGTTCTTTCATCGCAATCGCCATAGAGCCAGTGGCGATGTCGGTAAGATATTCGACCACGGATCAGTAGCTGCGGGGTTCAAATCCTGGGCTCGCCCGTCAATGACATCGCTTTCGAGAGAAGAAACTGACGTTAATATTAATTTCTTAAGCTTTTTTTAATTAAGAAGCCCTGATTGATCGACAAGCATAGAAAGTTAGAAACATATTAACGCTTACACAGTCGAATTCATGGTTCGTAGAGAAAACTCTTAAACACAATTACAATAGCATATCATTATCAAACCAATCTCAAATATTAAAAAGCGCGTACAGCTTTTACGTAAATCAGTTAATCATAATCAAGTGCTTAATAATTAAAACATTAAACGCTTAAATAGAAAACAGTCAATCCATCAGCCTATTCATTATGGTAAAAACTGTGCAGACCTATCACGTATGAATTGCTAAATTAAGTAATGAATTAAATGAATATACGAATGATTTGTTGAATCGATTGAAATAATGAATGAATAACTGAAGCAATGGTAAAGTGGCTAAAGAGTGGTTGATTGAAAGAATGAATGGCTAGATGAGATTAATATTAAATGCGCAAATACATTAATATCAATGATTAAATAAATCACAGATTGAAATGAATGTATCAGCTTAGATTAGATCAGTATAAATATATATATATATATATGTATATATTATATATTATATATATATATATATATATATATATATATATATATATTATATATTATATATATATATATATATATATATTAGGTACTGAATATATATGCTAGGTACTGAATATATAAGCTAGGTACTGAATATATAAGCTAGGTACTAAATATATAAGCTAGGTACTGCACATACAAGCTAGGTACAGCACATACAAGCTAGGTACTCCACATACAAGCTAGGTACTGCACATAAAAGCTAGGTTCAGAACAGTATTGCTAGGTACTGCACATACAAGCTAGGTACTGCACATAAAAGCTAGGTGCAGAACAGTATTGCTAGGTACTGCACATACAAGCGAGGTACTGCACATACAAGCTAGGTACTGCACATAAAAGCTAGGTGCAGAACAGTATTGCTAGGTGCAGAACAGTATTGCTAGGTGCAGAACAGTATTGCTAGGTACTGCACATACAAGCTAGGTGCAGAACAGTATTGCTAGGTGCAGAACAGTCTTGCTAGGTGCAGAACAGTATTGCTAGGTACTGCACATACAAGCTAGGTGCAGAACAGTATTGCTAGGTGCAGCACATACTACTAGTAATCTTACAAGTTCTACTTGCAATCATTTTAGGTTTTACGACTTTTAATACTATTCAATTCTATCATAGATTGGTCAAAAAGAGTAAACTACAAGTATTTACATGTAGACATCAGACTATACACTCATTCAGACTGCTAATGACAATGCTAATGACAATGCTAATGACAATGCTAATGACAATGCTAATGACAATGCTAATGACAATGCTAATGACAATGCTAATGATATACAGCAGAACGCTTACATCCACATCTTCAACAAATCCAATCACATTTTCTCGCTCAAAGCCCACAAATCAAGATTTATCTACGGTACACTTTCTCCAGGAAAAGTAACAACAAGTACCATTAGACAGAACTATACAGATACAACTAGAAAGCATTTAAGCTACTTGCTTGGAGATATGCAGAATTTGACTAACCCGCTACAAGTCAAAACTAACCAACTAGTAACTCTATCTATAACGTGTAATATAAAACGAGATTTATAAAATTAATATTTATTAATAATTACACACAGTAGTTTCAGTGTTCTCTAATTCAATGATTTGTAAAGTTAGTTCGTACAACATAAGCTCATTCAGTGGACTACTCATTGGTACGTAACATAACTAAATTTAACTCAGTAATATTTCAAAATGTAACTTTATTTAATTTAAAACAACTTTTATTGTAATGGGGGAGAGGCCGTGTTGTCCACATCTATATAATAAAGTACTCGATGTTGTCATGGACGACAGTAACAGTCTACTAGCAACAGCAAGTAGACTGTTACTGTCGTTACGTTATATAAAGCCAGTCGTTTAAAAAATGTAAATACGCACGCTATCACTAGAAGCATTTCTAATAAAAACCGTACACATAGGCCTATTTGCACATTATCACTCATTAATATATTAACATAGCATTGCTAGATATTAATCAAATCACCTATCACAGTGCTTATTTTGATATGATTCGAATAAAACAAAAGAACAATTACAAAAGTTATAAAGCTAATAATAACGCCCAGGTGTCCTATACCACAACAGACAACAACTACTGTCAAAAACGGTCTAGTAGAAATTCGAACCTATGGTCTCCTATTTATCCAGAAACTGTGCTAACAATTCAATCATCGAAGCGGGCCAAGATAAAGCAGTAATTTAAAACTCTGAGAGACATGTAAAGCATTAACTGTTTTAAGTTATAACTTGAAACTTCTGAAAAACAGGTAAAGCATCAACTGTTTTAGTTATTAATTGAAACTTCTAAAAACAGGTAAAGCATCAACTGTTTTAAGCTATTAAAAGTTGCACGACAATATTTAGTACAAATCTCAGCAGAGGTAAATTTCTACAATACGTGAAATAAAGCTAACAACAGAGTTAAGTTCAGCGGGGGCTCGAATCGACTACCGCTTGCTTGTGAAGCAAACTCGCTAGGCTAACAGCATTGTGATTGACGTCCCTGACATTGCCTTATGGAGATGAACCGGACGTTAAACTCTTATTGATTGATTGACCGATAACAGATCTTCAGAATTTTGACTGCAATGAACAAACTACTCAGAGCCCTAGGAAATTTAGGCTAAGTGATTTACCACCCAGGTAGACTCATCTTCAAACAGAGTAACGATGCAAAAATTTTGTTCTGAAGAATGAAAGAAAGCTCCAATGTTTTAAGTCATCTACTGTCAAACTTTAGTGAATTTGAGAGTCTAGTAAAGAAGAAGTCTTTAAATATCAAAACAGTAGCATCAACCTCTCCCTCTCTCCTCCCCTCTTTCTTTCTCTCCTCCTCCTCTATTTCATTCTCTCTCTCTCTTCCTCTCTCTCTCTCCTACTCTAAGTCATTCTCTCTCTCTCTTCCTCTCTCTCTCTCCTCCTCTATTTCATTCTCTCTCTCTCTTCCTCTCTCTCTCTCCTACTCTAAGTCATTCTCTCTCTCTCTTCCTCTCTCTCTCTCCTCCTCTAAGTCATTCTCTCTCTCTCCCTCTCTCTCTCCTCCTCTATTTCATTCTCCTCCCCACATCTTTCCACTATTGTCCTACAATTTCTCTTCTTCTCCCACCCTCTCTCTTCTAGTGTCCTGCCAGAAGTCAGAAAACAGGCTAAATGATACGCCTCCAATCGGTACAGATAACAAACAGTACACACACCAAAAGGTACATATGCTAAGAGACATACAACACACTGGAACGGTGAATGTATGGGCCTATATTTTCCTCATTTGCGTGAGTTTAGAGCCTAGAACCTTAGCACATATTCCTATGTCTGATTCCTTGTTGACACGGTTGTACAGACGTTGACAGTTTGATCATTTAACCAAGAGTTGTTAGGTAACTTTTCAACTGCACGGTGGCTTCATTGTAAAGTTTGATCAGCTAAACACACCATTACGTTATCTAGCGAGACATTCACACCTTTATTTGATGTCTACAGGAAATATAACTATCATTTTGTGGATACATTAGTCAATATCGTTACTACGTTCCAGAAAAAAGGGGGAAAACACTCAGAGATGAATAAATCTTAAGACACAGAGTAGAGGAACTTAAATCTTTGTAACGGTAGCTCGAGTGTGTCGAGTCGCCTTGAAGAGAATATATAATATATTTCTGACCTTGACGTTAAAAGCACTACAACCTACCTACCATCGGTCAGTATTAGCTATTACAACACGCCTACCTATCTCAGAGATTATCTCTCTTCAGTGCATTGCCAAGTTGCAGGTTCAAGGTACATATTCATACTAAAAGTCTTCTTTCTTGCTCCATAAGAGCACTCCTTAGATCAACAAGGTAATCTCTTCACAAAAGTCTATGCCTTATCCATACCTTAGCCTATAGCTTGGGAAAAGTATGGCTTCTGAGGTGGTTTCCCGTTGCCTTCCTCGGCTAGATGGATCAATTACCAGAGACTATAAGTTTATAATTTACAGAATAGTTCAAATCAACTTTTAATCTTCAGCACATGATGAACAGAAAAGCGAAAAGAATGGAATCAGCGAAAACTGTCCATAAAGCTCAATATTTTCCTACGTAACAATCAGAATGACTGAGGCAAAGCTACACTGCGAGATTTCTGTAATCAAGAGTAAAAGAGATATACAATAAAAGCAGAGTAAATTACGGGTGTTTCGTGCCTGCAGTTAAAAATGCAGATTAATTTAACATAACAAAGTCGTATGAAGTAAAGCTTTTAGTGGTAAAGGTGTTCAAATACAACATACTCCAGAAATAATTCTCTTAAATTTACTCCCGTCTCTCTCACATTCAAGCCCCGAGTAAGGAAAAGGCTCAATATAAAGGCAAATAACTTTTCTTGAGCACTTTTTGCCTTCCTATCTTCTTAATCAGCACAGGTTTCTATTTATACTTGAAATATTGCTAATAAACTTGCATATACACAAGGCATCTCTATAAAATGTTATCTATGATATTTGTTAGCACAAGTCATTTTCAATACAACAATTGACAGAATTAAGGCTTTAGCAAAATCTCATATTTCCTTCACTTAGAGAAATTATTCCCAAACAATGAATAAATGAATTATCTCAACATGAGGCACTTGTAGTAACAAATGAAATGGAACGATTAACTCGTAATTTGCACACAGAAAATATCAATAAATAGCAGAAAAATTAACATATCATTCGTCAATGGCTATAAAGCTGTCAATACATCCCTATAGTCTGCAGCAGCATCCAAAGATTGGCTGTGCCCGATAAAATAATTTGTTTCACTGGTTTGTCATGATTGGCCACAGCTGCTAATGCCTCCCTTCAATGATTGGCCACAGCTGCTAATGCTTCCCTTCTATGATTGGCCACAGCTGCTAATGCTTCCCTTCTATGATTGGCCACAGCTGATTCATTTTGTCCTCAGATTGGCTACAGCTGCTAGTGTTGTCATTCTATGATTGGCCACAGCTGCTAATGCTGCCCTTCTATGATTAGCCACAGCTTATAATTTTGTCCTTCTCAAATTGGCCACAGCTCATAAAGCTGCCTTTCTATGCTTGGCCATAGCTGCTAATGCTGTCATTCTATGATTGGCTATAGCTGCTAATGTTGCCCTTAGAACTATGATTGGCTACAGCTGCTAATATTGCCCTTCTATAATTGGCCACAGCTGCAAATGTTGCCCTTCTATGATAGGCCACAGCTGCTAAGACAGCCTTTCTATGACTGCCCACAGCTGCTAATGCTGTCATTCTATGCTTGGCCACAGCTGCCGATGCTGTCCTTTTATGATTGGCAACAAATGCTAATGCTGCCCTTTTATGATTGGCTAAGATTATATTATCTTATATATCTTGTGCATATTATGATGGATTTTTCATCAGCTGACTTGCAATTGGCTGTGAATATATTTATTTTCAATAGCACTGGCTACGCAGCTATCTATAGCTAAAGCACTTGACAATACTCAGCATCGAGATTTCAACAGATATCTACACCACGGACCTGCTACATTATCTTCGCCTGATAACTGGTTAAATTAATCCAGCTAAATCTCAATTACGATTGGCGACAGTTTTCAGCAGCTCTAGCAGCTTCTCTGAGATTGGCCATAGCCGATTTAGTTACATTAGATGCTCCGATAGGATTTGCTAAACAGGGATTTTTATCAATATCTCCAACTCTCTGATTGGTTCTATCTGATCCAGTAGCAACAGCATTCTCAATCTGACTACCATTGGTTACTTCTAACACAGCTGCTTCACAATGACTAGCTACATCCGACTCAGCTGTAACAGCTGTCTTAGTTTGATTGGCCACAGCTAAATCAGCAGCACCGGTTGCTTCTCTCTGATTGGCTGTAGCAGCTGGGCAGTGAGTCATGAGCAGCGGATCGACCCTCAGCTGTATACCAGCAGCTGCTGAGTCATCAGAGCAGGAGCTGAGGTGAGAGAGAATAGAGCTGAGATCAGCTGAGTAGAGTGACTTCCAGCGATTTAGTGTCACTGACCCTTTAATAGTAACAAAACACCACAATTTACAGCATCTTTCGACAATTAATAACAAATAAATATCTCTAGTGTTCCATTCTTAATTGCCATGTCATGATCAGCTACATGGCAGTTCTAGTTAATGCATGGTAAGTTATATACCAGTGACTTACCAGTAACTTACTGTTACTTAATCTTTGTGACGGTAGTTCGAGTGTGTCGAGTCGTCTTGAAGAGAAGCCTTGTACTTCTGAACCTTGACGCTAAACACACTAAAACCGACCTCTAGCGTTCCATAGTATAGGCGTTAGTGGTCGGGCTGTGTGGATGTATTTAATTAAAGATTGAGTGCAGTGATAATATAGCTGCTAGATCTATATAAATCAGTGTAGAGTAAACTGTTATCTCTCTCTCTCTCTCTGTCCTGTCCAGAGTTCTGCCAAGTGGCAGGTCCAAGATACAATTCCTACTCATGTGCCGCTTGTGAGGATTGCAGATGATCAAGTTATGCTCGCTAGTAGTGAAGAAGGATTGCAAAAGGTTATGAATGGTCTGCATGTCACAGCTATCATGAGATATTGCATGAATATTAATATAAAGAAGACAAAGGTTATGAGAATGTTTGGGAATCACAGGCATGTAAATCATCGAGTACGCTAATGGGACAGGTAAGAAACTTCAAGTATTTGAGTCACACCATAACGGAATATGGGAAGTATGCAACGGAAATCAAAAGTAGAAGAAGCTTTCAGAAAAAAGAAAAGAACTACTAACAAAAGGTATGGGGAAAAACACAAAGATAAAGATTGTGAAAACATTGGCTTGGTCTACATATTTGTATGGATGTGAAAAGTGGACATTAAAGAAAAAAGATGGAAACTAGGGCATTGTAAATGTGGTTATGGAGAAGGATGAAAAAGGTTAGTTGGACTGATGAAATTACAAATGAAGAAGTTCTTGAAAGAGTTGGTGCATATAGACAGTTAATGGATGTGATAAGAAATTGAAAAAAACCGGATGGGACATAAGGGATAAGGGAGGATGATTTGCTAAAGGATGTAATAGAAGGAAGAATGCAAGAGAAAAGAGTTAGAGGAAGACCGAGACATGGGATGCTGGATGATCTGATAACAAATTCATACAGAGACAAAAAAGAAGGCTGAGGATAGAATTGGTTGGAAGAGCTGTATGCCATGGACCTGCCGTTAGGCAGTGCACTAGAAGGTGTAGAATTAGAGATTTATATTCTGCTGATGAAATTGCACTAGCAAAAGAGCACATCTTCTTGACTCCAGCGATAATTCGAGAAATGGTTTAAACCGGCAATATGCAAGAAGAGTGAGAATGAATCTAAAACTGAGCTAAATGACATACTCAATGTATTCACACCATAACATCGGTCTCCCTGTTTAATCAGTATCCCTGTTAAATCTTAAGTATCAAAAATAAGAAAAATAAATAAACGGATATTAGAATAAGAAAAGGTGTCCAATGAAGATCTTTTTTTTTATTCGTCGATTAGACAACTAAGATATACAACTACAAAAGAAACTACATTATCAAGAAGTTAATCTTAACAAATGGCCTCTTGCTTTTAGAAACTAATTATGGAGTAAAATAATTACAAGACT
Organism: Enchytraeus crypticus; assembly: GCA_905160935.1. Lineage (NCBI taxonomy): Eukaryota > Metazoa > Annelida > Clitellata > Enchytraeida > Enchytraeidae > Enchytraeus > Enchytraeus crypticus. The sequence continues at coordinate 374,006 of CAJHZI010000193.1, read as the reverse complement.
GGAGAATAGTTTGAGTAAAGAGCGATATAACATTTGATAAGGCTGATCAATAGGTATATTAACCAATTTTTGTAAAAACTATTCCAACAAAACTACTTCAACATTTTATGTATTGGTCGTTCCTTGATGAATTGCCCTATTTCCTCCATATGATCTTATTTATGTTAGACTCTGTATGAATGAAACTCCCTGAATGAAATCATACCTTGTAATAATAGTAAAAGTGCGAGTAATCAATTAATTTAAAAACCTTTAAATTCTCTCATAATAAAGGTGTTATGAAACAATGATATTATCGTGTATTTTATAATAAAATATAATTTTTAAACAGGATTGTGGGGTAAACAGGATTGTTTTCTCAGAGAATGACGCCCCTGCCTAGTAAATGTCAGTCGAAGCTGAGGAAGGCATAGGGGGCCCACCTCGTCAAAGCGGAATCCCCCAAGAATAATGGTATATCAAAAGGAATATTATATATGATTTAAAGATCCACTCGTATGTGGATATGAAGAGGAAAAAGTAAGACAGAGATGAGTGGAGGCGTTATATTCCGTGGACCTGCCAGTAGGCAGTGCACTGAGAAAGAGATAAATTTTAGTCCAACTCACCTTCAAGTGGTTTGACAATTTCAAGTTTTACGTGAGGTAGTCTTCCTGTCCTACCAGTTGTCAGGCTACATGTCCTCTCCGTGTCACTCTCTGTATGTGTGCTTGTACGTGTGCTCGACCCTGCGCTCCGCACGCTATTTTTAGAAACTCTTATTCCCTGTTCTCCACATCTCCCACTAGTAATGACATGATCGTGTAGTGTCACATAAGTTGAGACACTGTCACACTTTGTCACATCGCCGTCACATACTGTCATATTTTTGTCACACTGTGTCATATCGTCACACGTTGTCACATTATTGTCACACATTGTCACATTGTCGCAAACCAATGATGACTCAGAAGTCCATTTATCTTCTCGTCTTAATATCATTCCCTCGCTAGAAGGAGTTTTTAACTTAGGGTGCTCACTGCGTGCAGTATCCTGAATATCAGACTTTTCTCCCGTTATTGCTGCTACAGATGATATTGGTGATGGTATTGCAGGAGAGTACACTGTAGTATCTTCACCTGATAGCGTAGATGTTGCACTATTGCACAGCGTTTCTAGATGTTTAGTATGTAATTGCTCGCTCGTATTTTCCGGAAGATCGGCACCTAAACTCAGAGTCTTGTCAAAGGCTTCACTGCCCCTATCTACCACGTTATCAGTCGAAGCAGCTAAGAACTCTGCTCCAGCAACAATATCATTACTGCAATTAGATGCAACAGCAAAATTATTTCTGTCACTAGCCATAGCTGAATGATCACTTCTGTCACTAGCCATAGCTGCAGGATCATTTCTGTCACTAGCCAGAGCTGCAAGATTACTTCTTTCACTAGTCGCAGCAGAATAGCAGATTGCTTCAATGCCATTATCACTCGACGATGATCTAAAAATATCATTCAAACAATTTTCAGGATTCAACTCCGCAGAGAATGCTGCCTTTCTCACCCTTCCAACAAGAAGTGGAGAATTTTCCGCCAGAGTCTCAGAGAAAGCAGAATCCTGCGACAGTGCGGGACAGAATGGAGCGTTCCTAGCAGCAGTGCGTGAGAACTCATCTACCTGAGAGAAAGTATTTCTGCCACAGCGTCTCTCAATAAGCGTCCTGTTAGCGGCACAGTTCAACTCCTCCCTCAACACTCCAGAACCTTCTGAATCAAAAGAGAGGTCACTAGCATCTGCAGTGGTTGTTCCTTTGATCACATCTCTATCGGGGAGTTCACTTTGACACTCAAGACGACGTTCCTCGTCAATGCAGTTCAGAGCATCTGTCGATATCTGGTGACAAGAAACAACGGCTGGACGTAGATTAAACTGATCAGACTCTGACGTGTCAAGTGGGCCTATATGAAATGAATTGGCTGCAGAAACTAGGTTGTCGTGACCTAAATTCGACGCTAAAAGTGGGTCAGCACGACCTAGAAACGTAGAGGAATGTAGGTCGTCGTGACCTAAATTCGACGCTAAAATTGGGTCAGCGCGACCTAGAAACGCAGAGGAATGTAGGTCGTCGTGACCTAAATTCGACGCTAAAATTGGGTCAGCGCGACCTAGAAACGCAGAGGAATGTAGGTCGTCGTGACCTAAATTCGACGCTAAAAGTGGGTCAGCGCAACCTAGAAACGTACAGGAATGTAGGTCGACGTGACACGGATTAGCCACAGAAGGTAGGTCAACGTAACCTGAATCCGTGAGCTCACTCAGAGTGGCTGAACCACTCGAGCAAGCGAAGCTGGGCGACAGGTGGAACATTGTGGAAGATTCTAGAACATTTCTATCACCAGAGGGCTCCAGCATGGACGTGGCTGAAGTATGAAATGGGTGGAGCGAGGAATGACTGACAGGCTGAGAAAGTGAGCTGTGGGCGACAATGGTAGAGAGAGAGGTAGAGGAGGAGATGGAGTGAGACAGAGAGGTGGACATTCGCACAGATAGACATATCAACGAAAGACCGAGGTCTGTAGTGCCCGGCCAGCCAGGTCTACCAACTGTACCTCTTGTGGAATAGTAGCTTCTGCAGTGTCAATCAATCAATCACGCAATCAATAGCACATCAATCAATAATTAATAATTGATTAATTATTAATTAATTGATAGCTTAATCAATAATCAATAAATTAATCAATCAATAAATAAAGCAATCAATAGAACAATTAATCAATAATCAAACAATTAATCAATCAATCAACAAAGCAATCAATGGACCAATTTAACAAGAATCAATCAATTAATTAATCAATAAAGCAATCAATAGAACAATTAATCAATAATTAATGAATGAATTAATCAATCAATGAATCAATAAAGAAATCAATTGAAAAATTTAACAAGAATCAATCAATTAATTAATCAATAAAGCAATCAATAGAACAATTAATCAATAATTAAGAATCAATCAATCAAGCAATCACTCAATAAAGCAATTAATAGAACAATTAATCAATGATTAATCAATCAATTAGCCAATAGATCAATCCATCTATCAATCAATAATTCAGTAGAACAATCAATCAATTAATTCAATCAATCAAGAATTTTTTATTAATGTTTCTTGCATGCCTCGTTTAAAGAAAGTGTTAGGATGAAAACCTTCATTACAACATAATAAATCTATACACGAAACTAAATCGTTAAAATATCTTATGGCAGTCTTCAGTGGCAATACTGTCGTGAGTTTATACAAAAGTCCTTTTTTTGTCAAATGTTTCATTTGTGCCTGTTAAATGTTGAGATATCGCAATTAATATTGTTCCATCATATAATATTATGAACCACGAGAGGTTAATGAATGCAAGCAAAAAGAAAAGAAAAGAATCCAAGCACATTTAAAGAAAATAAATGAGACTGAGCGAGAGGGTGCTAGAGAGAGTGACATGCAGACATACAGCACACATACCCGTACAGACTATCAGAGATACAGTCAGCACTACTGCTCTGTTTCACACTGCTTGCCTCACTCTCTCCCTCCCCCAATCCTTCATCCAGGGTTCTCGTCCCACTGCTGCTTGCTGAGCTACACCTTCCAGCCGTGTACAGGCCTGCAGCTGTAGGCCCAGCTGTTAGCGACAGCTGCCCGTCTACTGAGTCAGCAGCTAGGCACAGCTGCTGGGCGGTGGAGCTATGAGGCAGAGCAGCAAGGCACAGCTGTTGGGGGGTGGAGCTATGAGGTAAAGCAGCTAGGCACAGCTGCTGGGGGGTGGAGCAATGAGGCAGAGTGAGGGAGGAGCGACGAGAGGAGCTGCAGGAGCTGCTGGCTCTGCTGTTGATTGATCTCATGAACGACATTGTAGAGAGCACCCACTGACTGTAAACATGATAAGAGATGTGATACTAGTGATGTGCTAAACGACTCATTTGAGAGAGCAGCATATATACAACTCGCACATATATATTCGCTTATTGCTTGACATCTGACATACCGCAGAAGAAGTCTCAAACAAAACCACATCTCAATGAGCCGACTCCTTTGAGCTGCTCACCTGCATACTGCTCTCAACTTGTCCAGGCACTGGTTACAGTAACTGCACTGAGGCTGTGTCTAATGCTCACTGCTTTCAAATGGTCCAGGCACTCGCTACAGTAACTGCACTGAGCCTGTGCGTATGTCTACGTGACTTCCAGTAATCTAGGTTCTCTAGCAGTGACAGCAGTCTAATCCTCGGGTTAGCAGTGTTGCCATATGGGCGGGTGTTGCCATACTTATTAACTTAGAATTACAGACCTGCTAGTGCATATAGTTTAACGTGTTCGAAGCGACAACTATCACCTATATATATGGCCAGCCTTAAGAAGCACGGCCTGAGGGGCTTAGAGTGAGAACCCGCCGGCCTATATCGTTCGAAATGCTAGTAGGCCTGTATAGGCCCGCTACTTGGCCTGAGTACTGGCTGCCTGGAGCTGCTCACTGAGAGCAGCTCTTAGAGAACACTGAGCTGTGAGCGAGAGAAACTCACTTCAAAGAGCAGCACTTAGTGAGTCGAAAGAGCAGCGAGCGGCCAACTCTATGTAATACTGTATGCAATGTAACATAGTGTAACATACGATATAATATTATACAATATAATAAACTTTGTTACAACATAATAGAAAACGCAATACAATACAATGCAGTGCAATACAATAGAGTGCAGTGCAATACAATATAGTGCAGTGCAATACAATACAGTGCAGTACAATATAATGCAGTGCAAACACAATATAATGCAATACAATACAGTACACTATAATGCAGTGCAATACAATAAATGCAGTGCGATACAAGACAGTGCAATACAATAAATGCAGTGTGATACAATACAGTGAAGTATAATACAATGCAGTGCAGTACAATAAATCCAGTACAATACAATGCAGTGCAGTAAAATACAGTGCCGTACAGTACACTGTACAGTACACACCTAGCTCTTAGCTGCTGTTGACGGGACAGACTTGACCCATCACAGAACATGGGGGACGAGACGTTACATAGCAGTTCACTGGCCAAAGTATGGCCGCCAAAGTCTGTCAATCCATCCGGAATGGAGATCTGGTATTGGTCGAGAGATAGATGGGCGTGGCTTAGAGAGAACTGGGCGTGTCTTAGAGCAGACATCTCACATTTCAACTCTTCAATCAGAGCCAACGACTCAGACTGACTGGCGTTTAAATCCTCCACCTACATGTCAATCAATCAAATGATCTTGTTAATGGTTGATTTAAATTTACAGTTGATTCTTGTTTTTTTTAATCCCAGCCGCACTGATCTGAGAGTAAACTCTCGGACATTCACTGGACTGGTTACACGGAAAATGGTCTAAATTGCCTACCGGTTTAAACAAGTGGTGCTATATAAAGTGATAGATAAAGCTGGTAAAGCTAAGGTTAACGTCAGTTTCCTCACTCGAAAGCGATGTCAGTGACAGGCGAGCCCAGGATCTGAACCCGCACCTACTGATCCGCGGTCGAATATCTTACCGATTTCGCCACTGGCTCCAGCCAGATATCAACATAGTTGATCATTCCACTATAATGTGTGTTTAAGTTACTTTTTTCTATTATTATTGGGGGATTCTGCTTATGACGAGGTGGGCCCCCTATATGCCTTCCTCAGCTTCGACTAACATCTACTAGGTACAGGAGTCATTCCCTGAGAAAAAAATCCTGGTTACCCATAACTGTTTTACTATTAACCAATAAATCAGTAATAATCATACTAAGCTCTCCATGTTTTGTGTCCGGGTCACTAAATTATACCAATCGTAAATTGTTCGTGTTGTAAGAAGGGACTAAGAAAAAGCTGGGGAAGGTAAAGTGGAGCCATCTCGGAAGGCAAATTTTTCCAGGTTAGGTCACCTTGGTGTGTGGACAGAGCTTTAGTGAAGAGACTAACTTGTGGATTGACGGAAATCACTCTAAAGAGCATGACTGAGTGTAGGAATATGTGCTTTGGATCTGACACTTCGAATACAATTAGACAGAGAGGGAGATCAAACAGCTAAGCGAATAAATGGGTGAATGATTTTGTTTGTTTTTTGTTGTTAGTATTTCTCTCTCTCTCTTAGCGCACTGTCTACTTGCAGGTCCAAGGTATATAACGTCTCCACTCTTCTCTGCCTTCTGCTTTCCTATTCATTTTCACATATGAGTGGGTCTTTAAATCATCTAACATACGTAATCTCGGCCTGCCTCTGCCTCTTTTTCCTTCCATTCTACCTTCTATGACCTATATTAATAGACCTTCTACCCTTAGAAAGTGTCCTATCCAACTCTTCTTCCTACTTTTTAATACAGTTATAGAAAGAAGAGTTGGATAGTAGAGGGTAGAAGTTAGTAGAAGATGTGCATAGAAGTTAATAGATGAATTGTGGTGTCCTTTACCGTGCCATTCACTCACGGCAAACGTGGATGGAGGGAGTGGGGTGGGGGTTTAAATCACAACCTCTCAAGGGATGCAAATATTTAAATTCAAACAAAAATTTGAAAAAGATAATACTAATAAAATATTCACCAGATGACACTAACCTTAGAGTCATCTGGTTAAATGTGTTACGTCAGGTACAGGGGACAGTCACCTACCTTACTGACATAGAGCTCTCGTTCTGATGAAGACTCCTTCAACAGTGATCTCAAATCTTCCACCTCCCTCACATGCTGTGCACAATAACAATCATGATTCTATAGGTAGAAAAATATTTACTACAATTTGATACACACGCCAGAGGGCGCGAGAATGTATTTACTATCTATTTATTATTTATAAATAAATAATAAATATAGTATAGGAGCTACGTTGAATACTTGTATAACTCCAATCGCCCGAGAGCGCAAGGGAGATATTAATAAATATAATAGTACCAATAACAATAATAATATAATAATCAATAGGTAATCTGCTTTTACAGGCACTCACCAGATGGAGCAAGTGATAGAATAACATTTCGTTTAACTCGATCGATGACGCAAGTGAGAGATTAATATTTCGTTTAACTCTCACTCACCAGATAGCACAAATGATAGAACAACAATTGTTTAATAATGCCTAGATGGCTATATGTGACTTTACTTCTTAAAGCAGGATAAGTTTGCCTTGGTCAATTTTATGTTATCTTATAATATTCCAACTTATATTTTTGATTTTATGTTGCAGTTCTGCCTGCATCTGTTATATTGCTATATTGACTGTCACATTGTTACAGTCTGCGGTTTATCAGATTGATAATGGAAATAACAGGAAGAGTTTATCATTACCTTATCGAGCAATTCCTCCAGAACACCTATCCTCTGCTCCAGCTCTTCAGCTTCTTCCACATTCCTCCTATCCATCCACAACACCCTCTCCCTAGCCTCCGCTAACTCCACCTCCAGCCTAGCCGCTCTCCCATTGGCTGCTGACAACTCACTGCTCGCTCCAGCCAATAGTGTGGCAGCGTTTCGCTGATTCTCTAGTTCTGCCTCCACGCAGCGCATGGAGGTAATCAGGTGATCTCGCTCCAGTTCAAGGTCAAGGATCTGTTGCTGAGCGAGGAGTAGAGCAGCGGCTGAGGGGCATTTAGAGTGAGAGCAGCGACTATCAGCAAGATATAAATAAATAAAGCTGGTTAAGCTAATGTTTTATTATTATTATTTTATTTTTTTATTCCGTATAGTTACACACAAGACATACCGCATGTGTTTACAATGTTTCCTTTCTTAAGTTTCTGTCTTTGTAGTCATATTAAAGTCAGTTTCCTCACTCGAAAGCTATGTGAGTGACGGGCGAGCCCAGGATTTGAACCCCGCACATGCTGATCCGCAGTCGAATATCTTACCGACATCGCCATAGGCTCCAGCCAATAAATAAATAAATAAATGGCGTGAAGTATCAGTAGAGCATGTCACTAAACAAAGTTTGGTTTTGTGTATTACGTATGACTTATTATGCAGGAATTAAATTAACAAGTAAAATAAAAGTATAAAAATTAATAAATTAATTTTAAAAAATAATTAATTTAATTTAATAAAATAAAAAATAACTCAATTTATGAATGAATGATATTATGAGCAATGGATCGATGAATGGATCGATTTAGCGCAATGGTTCAGCATGCGCCTCAGAATAGTGAGACTCGGGTTCAAGCCTTAGATCAATCAGCAACAATCTGCTTAGTAACAGTAACGAGCATCACAATGTCTTATCATGAGATGTCAAGATTGACGTTAACAGAGTAAACAATGATTAACTATCAATCAAAACAAACCTGTCAGCAGCAGCTGCTGCAGCTGTGGCCCTAGCAGCTGCTAGCTCAGCATCAGCAGCTTCCAGCTGAGCCTCCAACTCATCCCTCTGCCTCAAGTCCTTCCTGTGCTGCTCCAGCATCCGTGCGTGGTCGTGCTCCAGCTGTAGGTTCTACAATCAATAAATCATTCAATCGATCAATCAATAAATATGTCGATCAATCCATCAATCAATAAATCAATCAATATATCAATAAATATATAAATAAATAAATCCATCATTCAATCAATCAATCCATCCATCAATCAATCCATCAATAAGTAAACAAATAAATCCATCCAACAATCAATCAATCATTCTATCAATCAATCAATATATCAACCAATCACTCAGCCAAACTAATCAATCAAACTAATCAAACTGTATTACGTCACAGAGTATAGGCTATTTTGTGATAACCTTCTTTTTGATTAGTCGTTTATTTGCTAGTTAAGTATGTATTTACTATTATTGAGACGAGATAAATAAATAACAAAGTTTGAAGGTAAAGATCAAGAAATAAACAAATGTTTTTTTTGCATTTAGCATTTAGCTTTTAGCATTTAGAAGCATTTAACTTTCTAGTAAAAGTAAGCAAAAGTAAAAAGCATTTAGAAAGGCATCATACAGCTAGCTCTATCGATACATAAACTAAACACTTGATAAGAGCAGCACTTAAGTTACTACATGACGAGTACAATGCAGGTTCAACGAATCAGCATAAATCAAAATCTATCAAAACGAATCAGCATAAATCAAAATCTATCAAAACGAATCAGCATAAATCAAAATCTATCAAAACGAATCAGCATAAATCTAAATCTATCAAAATGAATCAGCATAAATCAAAATCTATCAAAACGAATCAGCATAAATCTAAATCTATCAAAATGAATCAGCATAAATCAAAATCTATCAAAATGAATCAGCATAAATCTAAATCTATCAAAATGAATCAGCATAAATCTAAATCTATCAAATAAATATCTAAATCTATCAAATTGCTCCGCCTTCAATTGCAAGCACACCGGCTCCACAACTCCTCGATTGTTCTATTATTAATACAATCTGCAATCGCTTCATAATCATTATTTAAATGTATGTGTATGAGAGAGAGAGAGAGAGAAAGAGAGAGAGAGAGAGAGAGAGAGAGAGAGAGAGAGAGAGAGCGACCGAGAGAGAGAGAGAGAGAGAGAGAAGAGAACTATGTTTTACTTTCAAAAACGCTCAACATATGCAATAACACACACAAAAAGGTTACAAGCATTAACACACGTCAAAGAGGTTACAAGCAACCTATCTAGTTGACCAACCAACAGAAACACAAGCAAATGGAAATACTACGCAAGCTGAAAAATAAATGCAATTAAAAAATTGAAAAAAGGATATATATATATATATATATATATATATATATATATATATATATATATATATATATATATATATATATATACACTGTGTTTTTTATAACTGATACCCCAAATTGTTTTAACAATAAAGCCGTAAGAGGTTGACTGATGTTCTTGAAATTTACAGCACTTAACCAGCAGCTAATTCTACCAAACAGAGATAAATTTCGTTAGAATATCTCTAATAACGTGAAAGTTATAGTTTCGTGAATACGAGTGGGGTCAGATAAGAAATTTCCAGTACAGGATTACGGGCGTATTACATGCAGCGTAAAATTATCTCCATAAAAATAATAGCGAACACGTCACAAAATTTCAGCTAATGCTATTTTGAAGAGCAATCACTTCTTCGCAAAATGACGTCAAATACGTGCTGATATGATCTTAATTCACAAAGTTATTGAACTTTTAATGCATGCATTGCATGTCTGGAACAACTGCTATCACCGCAGCCACTTCAGCGGCGTCCTCTTCTTCGTTTATTCTCTTAATGCAATGCATGCATAAAAAGTTCAATAGCTTTGTCAATTAAGAACATATCAGCATGTATTTTACGTCATTTTGAAAGTAAATGATTGCTCTTCAAAATAGCATTAGCAGAAATTTTATATTGCGTGTTAGCTAGTATTTTTATAGAGATAATCTACGCTAAATGTAACACGCTCGTAATCCTGTAATGGAATTTTCTTATTTGACCACACTCATATTCGCGAAACTATAAGTACGTTATTAAAGATATTCAAACGAAATTTCTCTGTGTTTTGTAGAATTGGCTGCTGGTCGAGTTTTGTGAATTTCAAGAACATCGGTCAACTCCTTACGACTTTACTGTTAAAACAATTTGGGGTATCAGTTATAAAAAAACACAGTGTATATATATATATATATATATATATATATATATATACACTGATACAGTACATCACACAAACAAATAAGGAACAAGGGAGTTGTTTTTGCAAGTTGATAAATTCCCTTATAAAAAATATATTATACCAATGTAAAGATGTTTTTATTTAAGCTTGCATTAAACATAACATAACGGCACACAGGGTCAGCAAGCAAAGATATTTGTTTAAGGCCCATTTCCTTCCTCCCCTCCATGGCTATTAGTAATCGTTGCCTTTTGGTGGCGCATTAATTGCAGCCGGCGCGGATTTAAGAATAACCTTCCGTCACCCTGGGATTTTTTCTTTCCTAAACTGTCAACACTCAGTCTTCCAAGGTGGTCACCCACAAAGTATCTAACCGAGGTCGATGTAGCTTAACTTCGATAATTGACGCGCAACTAAACCAAGTGCGCTTAACTCCACCGTAAATTAAAATAATAATTAATTAGTTAATAATCACGCCGCAAATATCGTGTAGCTATAAATGAATCTTTGAGGAAAATAATTTAATTCTCGGGTTATTCCAGTGACTGAGTAGTGACAGAGAGTAATTAAGAAGTTAAACTCAAAACACATCAAAAGTTCAAATCCATTAGTCTGGTCTTTGAAACGTGGAGTAAACCGTTTGTAGTAAACCATTTGTAGTAAACCATTTTTATTTGACAGTAATACAATGGAATTAAGAACACTTTACAGCGTATGGTCATCGTTGATTGATGTCCATCACTTTGAATCCGATATTTTTATATTTAAAAATTTTAGTTTTAATTTTTAATAGATTCGGTACATTTTTAAAGAATTTTAATCTCCGAAGCGTATATAGAATCCGCGGGGGCCCAACTGCGTTCACAATCATTGCCTTTTTATTGTTAACACATTACTATTTACGTTTTATACACTGATCCATTTACAAACTAGCTGGAGCCAGTGGCGATGTCGGTAAGATACTCGACCGCGGATCAGTATGTGCGGGTTCAAATCCTAGGCTCGCCGTCACTGACACCGCTTTCGAGTGAGGAAACTGACGTTAACATTTGCTTTTCCAGCTTTTTTAACTGAGCTGTTGTAAAGCCAAACATAAATGGAATAACATTTTTGTTCTATTTTCGTCTAATGGACTGTCGCAGACGTCTAAAGTCTCCTCAGTCCACACAATAACAGGAGATGTAATAATCAGAAGATGTAGACCTGCGACGTCCCTGACATATCCCACTGACGAGGAACCAGACGTTACATTTGTGATATTAAGTGTCGAGAGATCGACACAGAGAGGGAGAGAGAGAGAGAGAGGTAGAGAAAGAGAGAGAGACAGAGAAAGAGAGAGAGAGAGACAGAGAAAGAAAGAGAAAAGTTAGAGAAAAAGAGAAAGAGGGAAAGACTGAGAGAGAGAGAGTCAAAAACAGAGAGCGAGAGAAAGAAAGGGAGAGAGAGACAGATAGAGAGACAGAGAAAGAGTGAGAGAGAGAGAGCGAGAGAGAGATAGAGAGAGAGAGAGCGAGAGAGATAGAGATAGAGAGAGAACGAAAAGAGAGAGAGAAATAAAAAGAGAGAGAGATTGAGAGACAGACAGAGAGAAAGAGAGTGAGAGAAAGAGAGAGAAAGAGAGAGAGAGAGAGCATAAAAGATCAAGACTAGGGAAAAGAACGAGGACTAGGGACTCAACCTGCTCTTCCAGTCTGGAGATCCTCTCATCCAGTTGTAGGACTGAATCCTTCAATATCTCATTATCAGCTAGCAGCTGCTGCCCATACCTAGCAGCTTGCTCCAGCTGTGCCTGCCTCAGCTGCAGCTCTTCGACAGCTGTCAACTCCAGCTCCTCATTAGAAATAGACTCCGCCTCCAAATACTGCAAGTATGAATTACTACCGTCAGCTAAACTAAGCTCCGCCTCTAAACACTGAGAGTATGAACTACTGCCGTCAGCTAAACTAAGCTCCGCCTCTAAATTAGTGTAGGTGAGTTCTGAAGCTAAGCCTTCTATCTCTGACGTATCGTATTCATTCACTGGCAACCCGCCTTGACTGATAGAGGCCCCGCCTTGACTGATAGAGGTCCCGCATTCACTGGTAGAGGCCCTGCCTTCACTGATAAAGGCCCCGCATTCACTAGTAGAGGCCACGCCTTCACTGATGGAGTCCCCTCCTTCACTGATAGAGGCCCCGCCTTCATTTGCTGCTCGCTTCGAAGCCAACACTTCCGCACCATTCCATTTTCCGTCTTCGTTCCAATCTACATCGGGTTCTGCGCAGTTAACTGTATTACGTATTAATACATCACCCTCGCTACTATAAGCCACGCCTTCATTTAGTCTATACCCCGCCCCTGAACAGTTTACATTAGAATTAATGTCTTCAACCAGCATACACTCCTCCTCTGACATTGATTGACACTCTGAAGCCCATGTCTTCAGCTGCTGCTGCTGCAGCTGCTGCGGCTGCAGCCCTGATTCCACTGCTAGCTGCTGTTTTCCTGATTGCCATGTCAGCAGCTGCTGCTCAGAGTTCTTAGACAGCAGCTGCAGATCACGTGACTCGTTACACAGCAGCTGCAGATCACGTGACTCGTTAGACAGCAGCTGCAGATCACGTGACTCGAGACTCTCGCAGCTGTCTAAGAACGTGTCTGACGAGAGCTGTGATGATGAGGATGGTATAGAGGAGGATGATGAGGCATGATGATGTAGAGGTCTGTACATCTCACGTCTCCATTGATGAGTCTACATCGTACACCTACATAGACACAAACACAGGCGTACATACAGAGATATAAACACAGGTATATATGATGATGTAGAGGTCTGTACATCTCATTGATGCCTCTACATCATACACCTACATATACACAAACACAGGCATACATACAGAGATATAAACACAGGTATATATGATGATGTAGAGGTCTATACATGTCATCGTACACCTACATACATACAAACTAGGTCTATACATGTCATTGTACACCTATATACACACTAACACAGGCATACATACACACATACACATGCGTACAAATAGAGATATAAACACAGGTAGTCCTTATTATTAGCAATACTCTCGTTCAATAGCTGGGCTGTGTCAATGATGCTTGCTGGCCATATATTCGTGGAATATCAGAGTTATATTGCAGTGTGTGCAGTATAAAAATATCATATATAATATTATATATAATTATATAAAATTATATAGGCTCAAAAAAGTATATATCTGTATATATAATATACATACATATATTATAATTAATAATTAAATAATTATTAAGTAATTGTATATAAATATATATATATATATATCATGTATATATATAAAATTATTTTATATATATATATATATCATGTATATATATATAAAATTATTATATATATATATAATATATAATATATATACATATATATATATATATATATATATATATATATATATATGTATATATTACATATTATATATATATATATATATATATATATATATATATACACATACATGGGTAAACAGGATTGTTTTCTCAGGGAATGACGCCCCTGCCCAATAAATGTTAAGGCACAGGGGCCCACCTCGTCATAAGTAGAATCCCCCAAGAATAATGGTATATCACAAAGAATGTTATAAATAATTTAAAGATCCACTCGTATGTGGACATAAAGAGAGAGACAGTAGATAGAGATGAGTGGAGGTGTTATATATATATATATATATATATATATATATATATATATATATATATATATATATATATATATATATATATAATGAATACGCATTGTACCTCTATACGAGTAATGGATTCAACCGATAATCTATCCTACTAAACACACCGAACATGTATTTACAAGTCACAGTTTTCATCTTTAAAATCCATTTCGCTTTAATGTGCGTTTAATTTACAGCGCATATATTATCGCACTGGCATATGTATAGTTATTTTGATGTGAAATGAAAGAAGTTCAGATTAAATCTGCCGTCAGCTGACTAATGAAATAATTATCTCCAGTCATAACTTTCCGCTGCCGCGACTAGTTATAGTTATTAGTTATAAAAGAACCGATTAGTCCAGGGTTCCAGGGTTCTGTGTTCACGTCTTGCACGAAACCTGCGCAGTGAGCGATATCATATCAGGGGAGACAGAGTCTTAATCATTTGAGTATTTAGTCACTTTACTATTTAATCACTTAAGCATTTAATCATTTAAGTATTCAAGTTTTAATCGTTTAAGTAATCAAATGTTTAATCAAAAGTATTTAATCATTTTATTATTTAAAAATTAAATATTCATGTTTATTAATCTTTTAAGTATATAATTAATTACCTGAGGCCAGATTATTCTAACGTCTGCTCATTTTTGAGCGCTATATTCAGATTTTGAGTAGAATAGTCTCTACTTTCAATCTGCTATTTGGCAGAACAATTGTCGCTATCAACTAAGCTAATTTTATCGTATACGTCCAAAACTGGCAGGAGCCAGTGGCGACGTCGGGAAAATACTCGACCGCGGATCAGCATGTATGTATGTGCGGGGTTCAAATCCTAGGCTCTCCCGTCGCTGACATCGCTTTCGAATGGGGAAACTGACGTTAACCTTAGCTTTACCAATACCGTACCACATGGGACACTGTCAGCGACGGTTCAGCTGGGATTTGAAGTGCTGACCGCTGCTTCACAAGCAGGAGTGCTACCTACTAGTTCATCTCATTAAACAAATGAGCCTGTGTTGAGAGACTAGCATTGTTCAACGTCAGTTTCGTGTCTCGAGGGATAACTATGATGGGAGAGCTCAGGATTTGAACCCAGCACATACTGATCCGCGGTCTAATATCTACTGAATTAAAGCTGGTACAGCTAAAGGTTAACGTCAGTTTCCTCACTCGAAAGCGATGTCAGTGACGGGTGAGCCCAGGATTTGAACCCCGCTCCTACTGATCCGCGGTCAAGTATCTTACCGACTCTGCCACTGACTCCAGTCACTCAAGCCACTATCTTACACAGCTGAGATAGAAGGGAGCAACTGACCCCAATGATATTAGAGATTGAGAGGGGTACCAACCTCAGGATATCTGATATATAGGGGCAAGCGAACTCAATGATATCAGAGGGGCAACCAGGGGGTTGCCCCCTATCAGGGGGAACCGAGCCCCCGAGGCATCAGAGATAGAGGAAGGTAACCAACTCCATAACATCAGAGATACAAACAGATAGAAGGGGGTAACCTACCCCCATGACATCAGAGAAAGAGGGGAAACCGCCCCCGTGATATTTGAGAGAGGAAGCAACCGACCCCCATGACAAGCATTATATAGGACAATTCCCACTGAGCAGGTATAATTAGAGTGTACATACAATCAAACTGTATCACCATGACGACAATTGCACAGTTGCGTCATTAGCCTAATCAATATCAACAATTAACGAGAGCTTATCAGGCTCTTCAGGTAGTTCTGACCAATCACAGCCCCGAGTGGCTCTTCAATGCGCCCTATACTGCCACCTACCTGTCTGATAGTGACCCTCGGTGACTGATTAATCGACGGGTTCAATTAATAAGCTGCGATAATAGAAGCGTTTACTGCCGGCTTTGCCGACTTTAGAAATTAATTTAACGGATTGTTTGCGTAAATCCACAATACTATGCACACTTTGTACAGTATACCGCAGTATACTGTATGCTACTATGTACTGTAGTATACTGTAAACAACAGTATACTACAGTGTACTGCAGTAATACTTTGTATACTACAGTATACTGCAGTGTACTACATTATACCGTAGTGTACTTAGTATATTGTAGTTTACAGCAGTAAACTACAGTATACTTTAGTATATTAAGTATTACTGCAGCAAACTGTAGGATACTGTAGTTTACAGTATACTACATAGTAGCAAACAGTATACTGCGGTATACTTAGTATGATACAGTATACTATAGTATACTGTTGTATAGTGTGGCATACTACAGTATACTACAGCATACTATAGTATATTGTAGTATACCACACTATGCTACATCATACTGTAGTATACTATAGTATGCTGTAGTATACCACACTATGCTACATCATACTGTAGTATACTATAGTATACTGTAGTATACCACACTATGCTACATCATACTATAGTATACTGTAGTATACCGTAGTATACTCTAGCGTACCGTAGTATACTGTACATAGTCTACTGTGTACTAGAGCATTGCATCAAACATGCAGCTTATAGCCGCAAGACCGACAGGACTTAATTTATAAGGACGTGAGATGGCTACTGTATAAGCTTTTAACATACTGGATCAGTCACTTAACGCTTGAGTTAGAGTGTTTAACTCGCTACATGAGAGACACTTATAATAGGCATATTACACAAGAATTCCTGGAGAGACACTGTGGGATACTGAGAGAACGAGTGTAAACCATGTAACAATTTAAACACATGTGTTATGTAGGCATACCTTTCTAGAACCACATTAAAATTTATTTATTTCAAATCACTAAACTTTACAAAATAACTTAACAATAGACAATACACTGAGACAGTGAGCAATGATTTGTGGCTTCCTGATGAGCCCCAAGGCTATCGAGCAGGACACCAACAGCTTTGCATTTACTTATATTATACAAAATTTTACCATAATTGAGAAATATAATGGATTATGAAATATGTCCAAATTGCGCAAAGCACATGTCCAAATTGCTCGTCAGTATACGGTTTTCTCATAACAATATGCACTACCAAATAGCAAGGATCGACAGTAAAGCAGTGAAATTAGTAGTTGAGATACAAATCAGTAGTTTATAAATCGAAACACTGTCACGCCAGGTGTTTAAAACAAGTCAATGCAGTCAGAAAGAGCTTCACAGGCTACTTCACAAAGAATTAAAACAAGCATACAGTAGTATAGAGTTGAATATTGTAGTATACTGTGGTATACCGTAGTATACTGTAGCATAGTACTGTACTGTAGTATAGTGAGCTCGCCCGTCACTGACATCGCATTCGAGTGAGGAAACTGACGTTAACATAAGCCTTTTTTAGCTTTAGCTTTTTTAGAATACGGTAGTATACTGCAGAAAAATTCAATATATTGTAGTATGCTGTAGTATACTGCAGCATACTGTCATATATTGTAGTGTACTGCGGTATACTGCAGAATACTGCAGTATACTACAGTATTCTGTAGTATACTACAGTATACTATAGTACACTGTAGTATACTGTACAGTATACTATACAGTATACTGTAGTATACTATACAGTATACTACAGCATACTACAGTATACTATACAGTATACTGTAGTATACTGTATAGTATACTACAGTATACTGTATAGTATACTACAGTATACTACAGTATACTAAAGTATACTATACAGTATACTGTAGCATACTATACAGTATACTGTAGTATACTATACAGTATACTGTACAGTATACTATACAGTATACTGTAGTATACTATACAGTATACGGTAGTATACTACAGAGTATACTGTAGTATACTACAGAGTATACTGTAGTATACTATACAGTATACTGTAGTATACTATACTACAGTATACTACACTATACTATAGTATACTATACAGTTTACTGTAGTATACTACACTATACTATAGTATACTATACAGTTTACTGTAGTATACTGTAGTATACTGTAGTATACTGCATAGTATACTGTGGTATACTGTAGTATACTGTGGTATACTGTAGTATACTGTATAGTATACTACAGTATACTGTATAGTATACTACAGTATACTGTATAGTATACTACAGTATACTACAGTATACTATACAGTATACTGTAGTATACTGTATAGTATACTAAAGTATACTGTATAGTATACTGTAGTATACTGTATAGTATACTACAGTATACTGTAGTATACTATACAGTATACTACAGTATACTGTATAGTATACTGTAGTGTACTATACAGTGTACTACAGTATACTGTAGTATACTATACAGTATACTACAGTATACTACAGCATACTACAGTATACTACAGTATACTACAGTATACTACAGTATACTACAGTATACTAAAGTATACTGTATAGTATACTGTAGTAGTATACTGTATAGTATACTATATAGTTATAGTATACTATACAGTATACTACAGTATACTGTATAGTATACTACAGTATACTACAGTATACTACAGTATACTATACAGTATAAACCCCAGTATACTACAGTATACTGTATATAGTATACTGTAGTATACTACAGTATACCCCAGTATACTACAGTATACTGTAGTATACTGTATAGTATACTACAGTATACCCCAGTATATACTACAGTATATATACTGTAGCGTTTAAACTCAGAGTTGAACGAAGGAGCCGCTGTACACATAAAGGGACAAAAAGCAGATATTCAAAAATGCAAATAATATCAACATCGTCATCATCTTCCTTTGAATCCCAGCTTAACTAGTGTCGGGATGCGAATCTCCACTCCTCTCTGTACCACGCTATATTTTAAAATCTGTCAAAGTCAATCCCCTATTTTTCTTATCCCTCTTAGTCACCGCATCCCACGTCAGTTGTAGTCTATCTCTCTTTAACAGTTAGTCTAACTTAACCTCCATCTCATCCCTCCAAACTCTCTTCACTACTTCCTCCTCTGTCATATGAAACATTCTAATCTCTGCCAAATGCAACCTACTTAATCGTCATCAACTCTTTCTCGCTCTCTCTCTCTCTCTCTCTCTCTCTCTCTCTCTCTCTTCTGTGCACTGCCAAGTGGCAGGTTCAAGGTACATATTCATATTAAAAGTCTGCTTTCTCGCTCCAAAAGAGCACTCTTTAGATCAACAAGTTAATCCCTTCACAAAGTCTATGCCTTATCCATACCATATGTAGCTATATATAGCTTGGGAAAAGTATGGCTTCTGAGGTGGTTTCCCATTGCCTTCCTCAGTCTTCATCAACAACCTACCGAAATATGCTGATACCCGAATCTAATAAAAATACATCAGATAAACCAAATAAGTATTTCGTATTTAATAAGATATGTATTGCAAGAGGAAGACGTGCAATAGTTAGAGGCTATATAACATAAAACAGTTGGCAACTAATACACTACTACGTCTACACTAATCATCTTAAAGTAAAACATTATACACGTATATAAACGATTGTATGAATAAATTATTCGGGTGTTTAATAAACAACGTCAATTGTTCGTTAGATTAACCTGCCCTCAGGTATAGATACAGAGGCCACCTTGAGGACATCACGACAACTACATAGCTGCCTTACTACACAAGAGATCAATCAATCCACCAATCTCTCTCTCTCTCACTCTCTTTCTCTTATTAACTCTATTTCTAATTCTCTCCCACTCTCTCTCCCTCTCTCTCTCTCTCTCTCTCTCTCTCTCTCTCTCTCTCTCTCTCTCTCTCTCTCTCTCTATATATATATATATATATATATATATATATATATATATATAGATATAGATATATATCTGTCTCTTTCCCTCTCTTTATCTCTATTAATCTCACTCTCTCTCCCACTCTCTCTCTCTGACTCCCTCTCTCTATCTCTATTTTATTCTCTCTCTCTCTCTCTCACTCTCTCTCTCTCTCTCTCACTTCTCTTATTATCCTTCGCTCTTTCACCCTCTCTCTATCTCTCTCTATCTCTCTCTCTCTCTCTCTCTCTCTCTCCATATCTCTCTATCTATCTCTCACGCACTATATCTCCCACTGTATTACCTAACAATAGATTATACAGTGATTGGTTCAGGTATAACAACAAACAACATATAACATAATAATAAAGAGGTCCAAAACATATAATTCTTTCACTCTTCTCTATCATCTCTCTCGTATCTCATCCTCATCTCTACACAGAAAGAATCGCCTTACTTATTATCTATAGATAGCCACTTTACGCATAATGTCAATCACTCAATCAGCCAAAAAATCAATAAATCAATCAATCAAACAATTAGCCAATCAATCAACTGACCAATCAGTCAGTCAATCAAACAATCAATCAATCGGCCAATCAATTAAGCGATCGATCAATCAATCAATAGCTACATTTATAAATATCCGCTCTTTACATAATGTCACAGTAGCTCTAAAGATCGGAGATTTCGAGAGATGGCAGATTTCAAGAGATCGGAGATTTCAAGAGATCGGAGATGTCAAGAGATCGGAGATGTCAAGAGATCGTAGATTTCAAGAGATCGGAGATTTCAAGAGATCGTAGATTTCAAGAGATTGCAGATTTCAAGAGATTGCAGATTTCAAGAGATCGCAAATTTCAAGACATTGCAGAGTTTCTAGTGCGGCAAAACTAGAAACATCTAGTGCACACGATGGACAGTACCAGATCAGTGCTAGACAGCATTACGTACACTTATACAATACAACATACGGGTTTCCTTTAACCAAAAATCCTTAGCCAGTAATAATGAGCATTAAAATTTGAGCGTATTTTTGGTATAAAACACAGTTCTCTCTCTCTCTCTCTCTCTCTCTCTCTCTCTCTCTCTCTCTCTCTCTCTCTCTCTCTAAAAATATTATTATTATTGTCGACAAATACAATAGCATCAATTGATAAACATAGAAACCATAACATAAAATTAGCGAACATAGCAACCATAACATCCATCACAAAATACAGTATTCAGCGTTTTAATTATAAAGTAGACCTATAGCAACCACAGCAGATTAAAAAATGTCCAACAGAGATAATTTTTAAAGATAGTATAGGACCCATTGCTATATTAATACTTCTAAGACTACGAATTGCATGCCTCCTCCTTTCAATATCTCATTCTCTCTTCCTCGGTTTCTCTCTCTCCCTCTATCTCTTTCTCTCTCTCGGGCTCTCTCTCTCTCTCTATATCTATGTATCTAAGTATGTGTTTATCTATCTATCTATCTGTCTGTCTGTCTGTCTATATCTATATCTACACTTACACCTACACCTATCGATCTATCTATCTATCTATAAAAAATAAAAAACCATACACAAGTAAAAAAGGCCGTACTCAGGCAAGACTACACACAAATGTACGCTTCCAAGCTGATCCTCTATGTCGCCAGAAATTTTTTCCTTACAGGAAGCCCCTGTTTAAAGATCCAACAGGACAGCATTGACACAAAGGATTAGCTCGTACCTAAGGTTTCACCTATCGGCCTACCTTACACGGCTATCAGTCAATACACCATTGTGTCTACACAACGTCATTACATGGCATCCTAAATATAGAACATTAAATATTAAACTTGTTGTTCCATCAGTTATTCTCTCATTGTCTATCGATTTATCACCATTTACTCTACTTCTTTGTCTCTCCCCACTACCTCTTTAAAATTTTATAGAATTCATATTTGTATCCTCGCCCGTCTCTCATTCCCATAACAGTTCCCTAAACCACATACCCATAAAAACATCACTTTCCACACTCGCACTCAATCCTTCCAAGTCTACACTCACTCGCACGCATTCCCTCCAAGCTCTACCCTCACCTGCACTCATTCCCTCTAAGATCTACCCTCACTAGCACTCATTCACTCCAAGATCTACCCTAATCTGCACTCATTCACTCCAAGCTCTACACTCACCTGCACTCATTCCCTTCATGCTCTACCTCACATGCACTCATTCCCTCCAAGCTCTATCCTCACCTGCACTCATTACCACCAAGCTCTTCCCTCACTTGCACTTATTCCATCCAAGATCTACACTCACCTGCACTCATTCCTTATTTAATAATTATTTTCAAGTACTTCCCATCCTGCGGCATTACAAAATAAATACAAAAACAAAAACTATAAAGCTAATTAGATACTAAATCAGAAAGTAAGCAAGAAAACTCTTTAATACACGGGATATGTCACATATATGTTTTAAGAAGAAACAAAATCCTCTCTTTTCCTTTCTCAAAGCTTTCAATCCAAAACCTGCATCCTATCTTAACTTGTAAGCTTTTTCCTCTAAATAAGCACACAACAGGAACTATTGCATAGTAGTCTTTTCAAAGGGGCTTCCTTCTGTACTGTTTTTGATTTCACTATATGCTTTTTCACTATCGCTAGGTTACACGGCGCATATTGCAACTAGTACAGCATAACGATTAACGAATAACCTTCAAAAATTTTAGAGTCACTTTAGTTGGCTGACCTCAGATTTTTAATTGGAGTCTGGGAGTATTTTGATCACATTTTAGATCTATGATTTTTACTGTTCAGAGCCAGTGGCGATGTCTGTAAGACATTTGACCACGGATCAGTATGTGCGGGGTTCAAATTCTGGGCTCACCCGTCACTGACATCGCTTTCGAGCGAGGAAAGTGACGTTGGCATAATTAGCTTTTTTTACTTTTACTGTTTTTAAATTTCTATGATGAAACACACATGTGCATTGCATTTAGAGAGAGAGAGATAGAGAGCGCACGAGAGAGAAAGAGAAAGAGAAAGAAAGAGAGAGAGCACACGAGCGAGAGAGAGAGAGAAGACAAAGAAAGACAATAAAATGAAAGTGGGAGAGAACAAAACTGTGGCCTAGTTAACATTCGTATGGTCTTACCTGATTAAGTTGATTAGTAGAAAATAATCCTCAAATTAGAATCCAGAATACATGTAAATTTCAACACTACAAGCTAAAAAATCATACAAAATTATGATTCCTTTAGAGCAGCCATCATTTTAGTTTTTTGCAACAGATAGTAAATATAACAGAATCGAGTGACAATGACTCAGGATAGAGCAGCGAGTTAAACGCATGTCTAGAAAATTCAGACTAGTAGCCAGTTAAGAGAAGCTCATAAGTTTCATGAAAAGAAACCAAATTATTTATCGTGTGATGTGCAACATGTACTTTCAAATATCCTGCCAATTTAAAACATTTAACCAAAATGCTCTTTAAAATGATATAGAATTTGATAGCGAATTCGTATGTCGGTTGATATGAAGAGAAAACTAGAGGATAAAATTATGTTGAGAAGTTTTATGCCACGGACCTGCCAATAGGCAGTGCAATATTAGCGAAAGATAGGAACTCGATCTATTGACTCGTCCTAAGGAATTAGCGACAGTAGCAATTTGACTTAACTCTCTCGCCGGTTAGTCAGGATTTGGCTTTGCACACCTTAATAACTATAGTTCTATCGAATATGCCGTGGTCTCATAGTGCTAGACTTTGTCCTGGACAATGTTATAATTTTGTAACTGTTTTCTTAATTCTTGGTACCAAACCGTATATTTGAGTTATATAAAAAAATTCAATGCGAATGTATATGAGCTAAAACATTTTTTTTCTAAAATCTTAATTAAATTACTTTTAGCTACAAGTATACATAAATATATTAAAGAGGAATATTTCTTAATTAATAACTTAAAAACTAACTAATTAAAACTTTAACATAACAATTCATTTAATTATCACTTAATTAATAGATTAATATCAAACTGAGTCATAATGACCTTAAGTTTACAAATAGACCTCAGGTGTATCAGCTGATTGACACCGACTTACATTTGGTAGAACAGATTAGATATTGTTAAACAGAAGCCACTTCGTTCTGCAGTGTGGCCACCATAGGAATGTCATTTATTGCTTATTGATTGTTTTTTGATAAGAAATGTCATTTACTGCTCAAGCATTAAAGGCCTTCAGTAAGAGGACTCTTTTTTGGACTGATTTTCTGGATTTTGGAATTTGCTCCGCTTTGGAAATTAATATTCTTCTTGCTCGCAGTCTTGATTTTGCCTCAATAATGCTCGATGTTGTCATTGACGTCATATGTTGACAGGTTTATTTATTGATTTATAATAAATAAATAGAATTTTAATAAAATTTAGCGTCTTTAGTGGATAGTTTTAGACTTGATTAAGTTCATTGGCGTACTTTTAACTTAGTTCATAGTTCTATGTTATATTGTTAATCTGTTATGTAGTTATTTTGTTCAAAAATCAATTTGCAGTTTTGACCGTTATTTTACCGTTATAGTTGATCCGTTACACGTTATTTTATATTGCTTTTAGTGTTTAAATTGTTAAAGTTATAGTGTTTTACGTTTTGATCGTTAGTTAATTATTGCATATTTGTATTTTTTATGTAATTTGTGTATAACTATATTGTAATTTATATTGTACTGATTTGCTAGTTTTGTAAGCATGTTTCGATCGAGAATTCCGGTTAATTCTCTTCGAAGCAATATTTCTCTTTGCTCTCTTTTCATCCGATCCCTCTCTAACTCAGACCATATAATTGCATTGCATGATTTGGCTGAGACTCACAAGTTTGACGGTTTTGCTTGCAGTGAAACTTGGCTATCCTCTATAACCACTCCTTCTGAACTGATGTCTATTCTTCCTCCAGGTTGTGATATATTTATTGCAAATCGTGACTCTAGGATATCTGGTGCTAAGGGTGGTGGAGTTGCTCTCCTACTAAGGAAGCCCTTTATCCTTCTTAGCAATGACTGTCATAAATTTTCTTCATTTGAAGCAATTTCAGTCACTGGTAAATTTAGCACATGTACTCTGCATGTTGTTGCAGTGTATCGACCACCATCTTCTTCCCCCTATGGCAAACCTTTCTCTCTCTTTTTATCGGAGTTTTCTACCCTACTCTCCTTCCTTACTACTTCTAAATCAGACTTTGTGATTGCAGGCGACCTCAACATTCACCTTGATAATCCTCTTGATCCCTTAACTCAGCAGTTTAATACTTTGCTGTCCTCTTGATACTGGTGTTACAGGTCTTTGTGACCTCCTTAACCAGTATAATTATGTTAAGTTAAGTTAAGTTAAGTTAAGTTAATGCTGTTCAACATGTGAATGTTGCTACTCATATTGACAATCATACACTTGATGTTGTTATTACACCAAGGGTTAGTCTCTCTGCTATTGATCCTTTCAGTGTTACTATTTTATCTCACTCGCCGTCAGACCATTTTCCTGTTGTATTCACTTATAATCATGTTAAGCCAAATACTATTAAAAATTCACCTACTGTTTCATTTAGGTGTGTAAATAACGTTAATCTTGATCTCTTTTTTTCTGAACTTGAAAATTCGACTTTGATTAAGTTTCCTGCTAATGATCTTGATGAATTAGTAAAACAGTATAACACTACTCTTTCATCTCTACTTGATAAGCATGCACCTCTAACTACCAAGAAGCTTAAGAAATCTAGCCCTTGGTATACTTCTGGTCTGAGAAAGCTAAAGGCTGCATGCTGTAGAACTGAAAGAAAGTGGCGTCATACCCATTCAGATTTTTGGAAAACTGTTTCTAATTTGCAACACAAGATTTATCGTACTGCTATTGCTAATGCTAAGAAAGAGTACTACTCCTCTTTGGTCAGTAAGGCTGTGAATGTCAAGAGTGTATGGAAAACCGTTAATGATCTTTTACATAGATCTATTTCTCCTTCTCTTCCTTCTACTCCTGTGGAGTCACTGCCTGAACAATTTTCCAAATACTTCACAGATAAGATAAGCAATCTTAGAGAATCTATCCCTCCAGCTCCTAACTCTACTCCTCATACTCCAGTAGAGAATCATTCCAAAGATGAACTTTCTAATTTCACTCCAGTTACAATTGCTGAGAATACTAAATTAGTTTTAGACTCTCCAGCTAAACATTGTGACTTGGATCCTATCTCAACCTCTCTTTTAAAGAAGTGTATTCACATAATTGCTCCAGTATTAACATTGATTGTTAACCTCTCTCTCTCTCTACTGGTAAATTTCCTCGCGCTTTTAAGCGTGCAGTTATTACTCCATTGCTTAAAAAGCCCACACAGGATAAGAAATTATTGTCGAATTACAGGCCTATATCTAATCTGTCATACATATCTAAGCTCACTGAAAGAATTGTTCTTCAGAGGCTTTCTACTCATCTCTTTTACAATGATCTATTTAACAAGCATCAAGCTGCTTATACTAAGCATCGTTCAACTGAAACGGTGCTTCTATCTATGTGCAATTCTATTGTTAATGCCATGTGCACACAACGTTTAACTGGATTATGTATGCTTGATCTTTCGGCCGCTTTTGATATCATTGATCACAATATGCTTCTGGAACGTCTTTCTTCCTGGTTTGGTGTTCGTGGAATTGTTCTTGATTGGTTTTCCTCCTATCTGACGGATCGTTCTTTTAGTGTGAAAGTGATGGAGTACATCTCTTCGCCTTCTCACTTAAAGCATGGTGTGCCTCAAGACTCCGTTCTTGGTCCTATCCTCATTAACCTCTATACAACACCCTTAAGCTCTCTAATCTCTTCTCATTCTCTTGATCATGAACTATATGCTGATGACACTCAAATGTACACTTGTTTCACCCCTAACTCTGAATGCTCTAACTCACCCCTAATGCTGAAACCCTCCTGCAACAAAGTTTTCAGTCTATATCCTCTTGGATGGCTAATTTCTTGGCACTTAATCCATCTAAGACTGAATTCTTGTTGGTCGGGACACCTCAACAGCTTCTGAAGCTGAATGGGAAAACTCTTTCGTTATCTTCGGGTATTAAAATATCACCTGTTTCTTCTGTGAGAAATCTCTATGTTATCCTTGATAAACACCTAACCTTCACGAACACATAACTAAAACTTCACAAGCATGTTTCTTCCATATCTGTGATCTTCGTCGAATACGTCCATATTTGTCACGTGAGACAGCTGCTACAATTGGTGCTGCTCTTGTGCAATCGAAGTTGGACTACTGCAATTCCCTGTTTTTAAATCTCTCTGTCTGTGAGATTAATCGGTTGCAGTTT
The DNA here is from genome assembly GCA_905160935.1 of Enchytraeus crypticus. Lineage (NCBI taxonomy): Eukaryota > Metazoa > Annelida > Clitellata > Enchytraeida > Enchytraeidae > Enchytraeus > Enchytraeus crypticus. Next base: position 346,631 of record CAJHZI010000193.1, on the reverse strand, counting down.
GTTCAGAATTCTCTTGCGCGAGCAAATTTTTGTAGTTCCAAGTACTTACATGTTACGCCCATTTTAAAGTCTTTGCACTGGCTAAAGATTAAAGAGCGTATCATTTACAAAACAGCTTCGTTAACCTATAAGTCCATCACCATCCCTGGACAAATTTGTATGTCTCACTTGATTAAAGTGATGCAGCCTGCTGTTACTCAGTCTTCTGAATTAATTACTCTTGTGAGACCTAGCTTACCTTCGCGTTCTAAGCTATCTAATCGTTCTTTTCAGCATACTGCACCTCAGATCTGGAATTCTCTTCCATCCAGTCTTCGGAAATCTTCATTTGAATCACTTCAGCCTTTGCTTTCCTTTGAGCAGTTCCATAAGCAGTTGAAGACCTATCCTTTCCTTCTCTCTTTTCCATCCTGTGTCCATGAGCAGCAACCTGCGCCTAAACCACCTTTTCTTTAACTCCCTTTACTTTGGACTGAATTACTGGATTTTGGAATTTGCACCGTTTTTGGACCTTCTTTTTTTGCTCGCCGGCTTGATTTTGTCTTAATAGTGCTCGATGTTGTCATTGATGACTGTAGCACTCTAATTGTTGTTATTATTACGATGATTGATGACTGTATATATCACTCTAATTAATATTATGCTATGATATAATTATGTTACGCTATGTTAAGAATAATGATATCAGAAAACTGGAAGCGTTTGAGCATATAAACGTTAATCAAAATAATTTGGTTATACTCTACAGAAACACGTCCAGATATGAGTGAAATAAAGGACAGAAACATATTTTCTATAGCAAATCATTTTATATAAAATTATTTGACGTGAACTTATGGCGTGAAGTCATGTATGGTTTAGGGTTATTTCGTAGATCTCCTATAAACTGTAGCACACATGTATAGGTTGATATAAACACAACCATATGCAGGTTCCTTGCAGGTTAGTATATAGGCCTATGGGATACTCCGAAACGTGGAATGAATTTGCGCCTACACCTTTACAAGACATTCTTTACAAGACATTCTTTACAAGACATTCTTTACAAGACAAGACACTTGATTTAACTTTCAGAATAAGCTTAGAATGCATTAAATTTTGTTACATGACCCACACAATTTCATGCGCTGATCTAACTTTAACTTAATATATCAGATTTTGATATTTTAACTTTATTAATGCATGCGAGCGGTAAATGTTGTCATGGATAACAGTAGCACTCTAATAATTGTATGTAATTAATTACGTTAATATTGAACGTTTTAATTAATATAATTAATGTAATGTAATTGAATGTCTCAATAACGTCATAAAGTTTTAAATGACAGATCCTGATCAGGTGTATTAAACTCTCGCGGGTTAGGGTTTGAATCCCAGCCGCACTGAGCTGAGAGTAAAATCTTGGAGATTCACTGAACTGGTTATACGGAAAATTGACTAAATTGCCCAACGATTTAAACATGTGGTTTTTAAAGTGATAGATATCAACATTGTTGACCAGTTCACAATAATGCGTGAGTAATCGCTTTTGTTGCTATGGTTGTTGTACGTATAAATAGACAAAGATTCATTACTACTTATTGATTTTAATGATTTACTCTACTTACAGATATTTTTTCTAATTAAATTAATGGCATAATCTTTGATAGATCGAGGGACTACTTCATGAGAGTTTCTCACATTTTAGTACGTACATTAGCTTGGTATGTTGATGTGAGATCTGGAGTGAACACCACTTCTGCAAGATAGGCAGCGCATATTTTGTTATACCAAATGAAATTTTTGAATCTTATATATGGACTTGTCCAGAAAATTAAAAATTAAAAATATTCCGAAAAGTTTTTAAAATTAATTTAGCATTTCATTTAATATCATCAGCTATGGTTTCTACCCTAAAATGAAGATATATTATTACTGCATTCTTATGTCTATTGTCGATAAAAGTATTGATCGCTACTTAATAAACAACTGCTTTAATAAAGTATAACTGCGTACCTAAATGTAAATAAAATATCAGGTGTTATCAAACTCAAGACGACAAAAGTAAAGTCAAAGGAAGCCGGATGTATTTACATAAAATCGATAGAAATTGAATGAGGACGTACGTTAAGTCACTGCCTAATAAATTCGTCGCCTAATTTTTCTCCATCCGAAATTCATAACTAACGACCATCTCACTATAAACTATTTCATCAGTTGATCGAGGTATCGACAGTAAGACGACATGGCGGCGGCGGCGGCCACAGCGAGAATTCAGCCGAAGAAACAGACATTGGACGATGCGTACGCCCCTCCGGCCAACTTTCTAGAAATTGACATCGTTAAGCCGGAGACTCACGGAGTTGGTAAGAAGAGGTATACCGACTACGAAGTTCGCATGAAGGTAATTGTGGATTCGACCTTAAGTTACATTTTTATGATATGAAGATATCATATATGGGTTATTTTTAAACAAAGAAAATTTCATTTCCAACTTATTCTTCACCCAAGTTCTATGGGGTTGGAATGGAATCTGCTTCCTTGAGATGCCCTTAAGTTCTTGTTTAGTTGGTTTTTTTCTTGTTTCATGTAGAGTTAGTAACCCAGAAATTTTTCAGCAACCTCCTTCTTATTAAAAATTAAACTAAATTGAATATGAAAATAATTTGGTACTGTTTGAAGTAACAGCACAAGTAAAGTAAGGCTAAAATCAGTGTTAATTTCAGTTTGATATCTCAAAAGGATGTAATGGAGGTGTCCTCCTGGTTTTTTAGCCAGCTCTAATTTGCTGCCAAAGACCTGATTAGTACAATGTACAATACCCAATCAAATGGTTGTGTATTGATTTTTGATGTTTATTTTTTAATTTGTTAAATTTGTTATTCCGTATAGTTACATACCGCACGTGCTACTTAGTTTCCCTTCTTATTTGCTGTGTTTGTAGTTTTCGTTATTTCCTCCTTTTCCTCTTCGTGGTTATTAGTAATCGTTGCCTTTTTGTTGGAGCTCCAATAGCAGCCAGCGCGGATTTAAGAATAACCTTCAACACCCTGAGGATTATTTGCATTCAATAGCTATCGACACTCGGTCTTTCAAAGTGGTCGCCCACAGTATACTATCCGCACGCAACGAGGCTTTACTTCAATCAATTGACGCGCAGCTTGACAGAGAGCGCTAATCCCCCCCCCAAATAATTGACTATCAATTGATTATGTAATGATTATCTATTGATTTTGGTAATTGTCAATTTATTATACATGTAGTGACTATCAATTGATTAAGTATTGATTCATCATCATCATCATCTTCCCTTGAATCCCAGTTTAACTAGGGTCGGGATATAAATAGGCTGTCTCAAATCCTCTCTGTCCTACATCATTTCAACAATCAATCCTCTATTTGAGACTTTTCCATTCGTATTAAGAATTGATTAAGTATTCGTATTTGAGTATTCGTGATTAAGTATTGATTATTAATTGATTATATATTTTCAATTGATTATGTATTTATTATTAATTTTTGTACTGAATTGCTGTAAGATCATTGTCACAGTCAACGGTAAAATTGTTTCTTGTTTTTCCTGTGCCGCAGACCAACTTGCCAGTTTTCAAGGTTAAGGAGTCGAGTGTCAGGCGACGCTACAGTGACTTTGATTGGCTGCAAGGAGAGTTAGAGAGAGACAGCAAGGTAAATATTCATACTTTTCTCTTCTTTTTCCTCCATAGTCGTTTGTAATTTTGTTACAGAAAGCACAATGTACTGCATCTAACTAGAATATATTCAAATCTTGTTCATTTCTAACTAACCTGTGACTTGAAGGGAAATCTATGAAAGGTTAGTCTTAGAATTCTGAGTGACAGACTCAGGGCCATTTTCACTTCCAATGTCCTACAACAATGTCCGACGTTGCCACTGGCTGGAGCTAGTGGCGATGTCGGTAAGACACTCGACCACGGATCAGTGTCTGCGGGGTTCAAATCCTGGGCTCACTGTCATTGACATCACTTTCGAGTGAGGAAACTGTCAAACTTAGCTTTACCAGCTTTTAACTACTCATATTATTTTTATATTATTTTGTAAGTAGCAGTTAACTACTCTTAAGATACTACTATTTGTATGAATGGAAATATTTAGTAGCGTGTATGTGGGCTAAGCCAGTGGCTTGTTGGCATGTTGTTTGACCGTGGATTAGTAGGTGCAGTTTCTAATCCAATGCTCTCCCCGTCACTGACAGGCTGTTCAAGCAAGTAACTGACGTTAAACTTTAGCGTTAGCGTGTGACATCCAGCTTTCAAGACTAGTGTGAAAAGAAGGTTGACCCTGACACTGAAAACTTTAGCTATTTTAAAGAAAGTGTTTATTGAGTAATGTTGGTAGAACATTACTTCTCTAGGAAATTTCTGTCTTATTCTGTTCGATGAGCCAGTAGCTGTACTGGTAAGTGGTCTCACCGTAGACCAGTTGGTGTAGGGTTCGAATACAAAGCGCACCTTGTCTCTGAAATTCCTTCGAGACAAGAACTTTGCTTTCAACTATGCTTTAAACTAAGCTTTTAACTATAATCTTTAAACTATGCTTTTAAATTTTAAACTATGCTTTAGACTATGCTTTAAACTATGCTTTAAATAGACTATGCTTTAAACTATGCTTTAAACTATGCTTAAGCCTTGAGTGGTAGATGACTCTTCAAGGCTTCTTTAGTTTGCTGCAATTCCTTTCATGATTAACTAATTGACCGACTGACATATTGATTGATTAATAATAATAATAATAATGGTTTAACATCCTTTTCGTCACCAAGGATGATGTCCGGGAAGCCCCCACAGCACATATCGCTACGTATTGATCGACTGAGTGATTTATTGACCGATAGATTGATTGATCAACCAACTGATTGATTAAATTGACCTACTGATTGATTAACCAATTGATTGACTGCTTGGTTAATTGACTGATTGATTGATTGATTGGGTTGCCATGGCTACCTGGTCATCAGGGAGATCATAATTAAATTAATTTATTGATTTGATTTGCCCGTGTTGTGTCCCTGTTGCTGAAGAATGGACCAATCATGGACGGCACATGTCGTAAAAGGCAATAAAGCACTAAGATCCAAACTAATGTAAGAGGTGGCATTCTGTTGATGAGCGCCTAGACTCCAGATATTGCTACAAAATTTTCTTAAGTTATCCGGACTCTAGTTAAACTTGGATTCAAGGGAAGTAGTATGCACTTCTGCACACCTATGTCTGCAAGCAACACTTGTAATCGTAGGTACAGGATAAAGAAGGCAGCACACTAGTCCCAATCCACTGCGCTAAATAAAAATGTTTAAAGCTTGGATTTAAACGAAGATGTTCCTAGTTCATTTTGCAGCGATGCAGGTAGTTTATTCCATGTTGATTCAGCTGCCCTTTCAAAGATGATGAAGATATAATTGATTCAATTTGATTGATTGATTGATGCAGATGAAGACATTATTGATTTGATTGATTGGTGCAGATAAAGATATAATTGATTTGATTGATTGATGCAGATAAAGATATAATTGATTGATTGATGCAGATAAAGATATAATTGATTTGATTGATTGATGCAGATAAAGATATAATTGATTTGATTGATTGATGCAGATAAAGATATAATTGATTGATTGGTGCAGATAAAGATATAATTGATTTGATTGATTGATGAAGATAGAGATATAATTGATTTGATTGATTGGTGGAGATAAAGATATAAATGATTTGATTTATTGATGCAGATAAAGATATAATTGATTGATTGATGCAGATAAAGATATAATTGATTGATTGGTGCAGATAAAGGTATAATTGATTTGATTGATTGATGCAGATAAAGATATAATTAATTTGATTGATTGATGCAGATAAAGATATAATTGATCGATTGGTGCAGATAAAGATATAATTGATTTGATTGATTGATGCAGATAAAGATATAATTGATTGATTGATGCAGATAAAGATGTAATTGATTGATTGATTGATGCAGATGAAGATATAATTGATTTGATTGATTGGTGCAGATAAAGATATAATTGATTGATTGATGCAGATAAAGATATAATTGATTTGATTGATTGATGCAGATAAAGATATAACTGATTGATTGATTGATGCAGATAAAGATATGTTTGATTTGATTGATTGATGCAGATAAAGATATAGTTGATTGTTTGATTGATGCAGATAAAAAGATATAATTGATAGATTGAAGGAGATGAAGATATAATTGATTTGATTGATCGATGCAGATAAAGCTGGTAAAGCTAACGTTAACGTCAGTTTCCTCACTCGAAAGCAATGTCAGTGACGGGCGAGCCCAGAATTTGAACCCGCATCAACTGATCCGCGGGTGAGTATCTTACCAACTTCGCCACTGGCTCCAGCCCGTCAGATAAAGATATTATTGATTTTATTGATTGATGCAGGTAAAGATATAATTGATTGATCGATTGATTGATACAGATCGTAGTTCCACCACTGCCTGGTAAGGCTTGGGGCAGACAGCTGCCGTTTCGTTCAGACGATGGGTTGTTTGATGACGAGTTTATTGAGGACAGAAGAAAAGGCCTCGAGGAGTTTATCAACAAGTGTGTGATTTAGACTGTGATATTTAGATTCTATTTTAGACTGTGTGACCCTTTCTCTCAGTGACGGCATTAATATAAATTGTCTAATATAATATAATAATATAAATTCTCTTATCTGATATTTACGAATATGCTGATATCTTACTATTGTTCCATCAACGTGTTTGATAAAACGTCCAAGTTTTTGACAAAAAAAGAATATCATTGCTCTAATACAGGTGTGTTTAACAAAGCGTGGATATCTTTAAAAAAGTGCCAATATCTTTAGCAGAGTGCAGATATCTGTGAGCTCAAATATCTCTAATAGAGCGCAGATATTTCTAATAGAGTGCAGATATCTTGGAGAAAATGTTGACTGCTTTTATAGACAATATAGTCTTTGTATGCAATCAGGATAAGTCAGTTGTATTTCAGTTATATGTCAGATGTATTTAGGCTATGTGAGGTGTGTCATATTATGAAAATTATTTCCTAGATCTCCCTCATAGTGCACTGCCTACTGGCAGGTCCATGGTTTATAACGCCTCCATTCGTCGCTATCTTCCGTTCTTCTTCAAGTCCACATACGAATGGATCTTTAAATCATCTATAACACCTGCTTTTGATAGACCATTACTCTTGGGGGATTCTGCTTATGATGAGGTGGGCCCCCTATGCCTGCCTCAACTTCGACTAACATTTAGTGGGCAGGGGCTTCATTTCTCTGAGAAAACAATCTTGTTCAGACAAATTCCCAATTTTCTAGATACAACCATAAAATTCCATGGTTTTAGTTCTGTGGACCAATTTGTTTAAACGATATCCTGAAATTTATTTGTTATTATTCTCTCTCTTTCTCTCTTTTACAGTCTTTTTAGTTTTCTGCTGATTGGCATGTTCAAGATCATTTTTTACTCGTATTTTACTCATAAATGCAATAAGAAATTTAACAGAGATCTGGATAGGACACATTCTATGGGGGATGGTTTACTAAAACAGGTCATAGAAAGGAGAATGGAAGGAAAGAGAAGCAGAGGCAGATCAAGATTTGGAATGTTAGATGATTTAAAGACCCACTCATATGTGGACATCAAGAGAAATGTGAAACACAGAGAAGAGTGGAGGCATTATATGCCATGGACTTGCGAGTGCACAGTACACTTAGAGAGAGAGAGAGAGAGATTTTGCAAATATGCCTAATTTTTGATACAATATGATTATATCGAGCCAGCAGCTCATATATTTAATCGATTGATTTTTTATTTTGGTAAAATATTTAATCTCAGCATATTAAATATTAACCAAACTAGAATTTGTCTTTTTTATTCGAGCATTTGGTTGGTGAGTGCCTAGGCTCCAGAAATTGCTACAAAAATGTAAACAAATGGAAGTCTCAAAGAGGGGATTGACTGGTGGTGTCATGTAGGACAGAGAGGATTTGAGGCAGTCTATTTGTATCCCGACCCTAGTTAAACTGGGATTCCAGGGAAGATGATGATGATGATGAATTGGTTCTATTTTTGCTTTGTGTTGGATTGATTTTGTCTAAAAGTTGAAGCATCCACTGTTCTGCAGTGGACTCTGTTTGGCTAGTACTAATTACTCATTATATAATTATTAATTAATAATTAATTAGTAGAGCATTAAGCTCTGCGGTAGACTCTGATTAGCGACTACTGATATCTCGTGTGTTGTGTGTGTCAGGGTGGCTGGACATCCGTTGGCTCAGAACGAACGATGCCTGCACATGTTTCTACTTGAACCAACCATCGATAAGAACTATGTACCCGGAAAGGTTAGGCTAACGTAAACATCTCTCCTGTCGCACTGGAGTCAGCTAGATAGACTCTCCGTGGATCAACCAATCAGCTGCAGGTGATTGGCGGCGACTGATCGGAATCGTTAAAGTTGTCGTTTGGTAGAACAGATACGATAGTGTTGAGTTTGGCGGCGAGGCGATCTGATGATTTGTTTCGTAGTTGCGGCAGTGTGTGTGGAATGTAATTTGTTTCTTATATCTGATATCAGAAACTCGAAATTTCATCAGAAAATATACTGGTTAGGTCGGATGTTGTTGTGCATCTGGGCTGCAAATTTAGAATATGAAGGATTCACTTTAATCTAGCTTTCAAGTTATAAGAAATTTGAGGGTGTTACTAAATTCTGCAATAAAATAGAGAGAGCCTAAATTATAATTTACATTAAATACTATGCAAAATCATAGCAATCTGCGAGAAATCTGTAATACCAAGTGAAGATATGCGAGCAAATCTGGAGTGCCAAGTGAAGATATGTGAGCGGACAACTTTAAGGAATGTGCTGGTATGAATTAACTGAACTGTGAAGCATTTACTTTCGTGTGACTAGCTGTACAGCGCTGCGTAGATGAGTGTTTGTTTTTGTTTACAGTTGTTTCTAAACGCTTGTGCTCATGTGTATGCCACTATCAGGAGAGACGTGTGAAATGATATTACGGCAGTGTACGATATAATACGCGATGATTTAATGCCCGTTATATCTGAGGAAGGCAACGAGAAACCACCTCAGAAGCCATACATACTTTCCCAAGCTATAGGCTACATAAGGTATGGATAAGGCATAGACTTTGTGAAGGGATTTACTTGTTGATCTAAGGAGTGGTCTTATGGAGCGAGAAAACAGACTTCGAGTACGAATATGTACCTTGAACCTGCCACTTGGCAGTGCACTGAAGAAGAAGACATTGCCTGTCTGATCTGATATCGCATTTACAACCATTATTGGTGGTTGGTTCACATGTATTAACATGATGGCTTCATGTCTTGATTCAACGCCATTCGAACATTACATCAACATTAAGAAACTGTACTGGTTCAATGGTCAAGTGTATAGCACACTTCACTGAGGAAGAGGCCATTGGTTTAGATCTAAGCCGGAACGTCTCTGGCAACATGGTCTTATAGGCAGTGGTTAAATTGGGAATTATTTGGGCCCCCCTGTTATCTATTTACAGGTCTCTTATAGACAATGATCAAATTAGGAATTATTCGGTCTCCCCCTGTTATCTATTTACAGGTCTCTTATAGGTAGTGGTTATATTGGGAATTATTCGGTCTCCCCCTGTTATGTATTTACAGGTCTCTTAGTATCTAATACAGATTATACGGTCCCCTAGTAGTGTGAAACATTTCAGAAAAATGAGAGCTATGGAAACTGAGTTCCCCTGCGTTCGCCCTATTTTAGTCACTGCTTTTCTTTAAAACTGGCCAGCGCTTTTGATATCTCTGCATGATCATTGTTGCTCTTCACTGCTGTTGCCTGTGTGTAGTGTAACTAAGTACAATGAGCGTGTGCGAATGATATGAATGACTTGTAGATTATGTGACAGATACGCCACTGGTATGAACGCCGTGAGTGCTATTCTCGGCACATGTTCTGGAGCGTAGTAATCTGTAGTGTGATTAACCTGTGTGTAATCCAATCTTTTTCGTTTGTCGTTTAAATGGTAATTGTATTTATTGTGTTTAGAATTGATTTAATTATTTACTGAATTATAGAATTTTATGTTTCTCACAGCATTAAATTCTACATAAATAATTTTGTATTTGAGTTTTGTACAATGCTATAGAGATGAATGGTTTTACTGCAGTCTTTTGCAGATCTTGATTTACTATCAATGACGAATTAGCTGCGTTCATCCCGACCCTGGTTAAACTGGGATTTAAGGGAAGATGATGATGTAGCTGCGTGAAGATGTAACCTTGCTATTTGTCTCGAGTTGAATGATCAAATATGTTACAGCCCAGTGTCTCATTATTTATCGAATTCGGCTAATTCTTACTCTTGTATGTAACTGCTAATGCTATCTAGAGAAAAGAACTATTGAAGCTGTTTGCTGAAGGCTGTAATGAAGTGGGTTGATGAGAGTTTTTAATATATGTCTTTATATGCGCCTGGCTACCTCGCTACCTCCAGGCCACAGGATCAAATGTAGACACTGTCTTTAAATAATATAAGAAACGTGCATAACATTTCTTTCAAATGTTTCAACAGGTACCTTTAAAGTAGCCTCGAGGACCGATCATGGTAGTACTATATAAATTGTAATTGAAAAGAAGGGTTCAAATTCACGAGTCGTTTTCTTTCGATAATTAAACATATGCTGTCGGAGGCATAGCCTCTGCTTACGCTCTATAAACAGCGTAGTCCTAGCATAATGTGGTGTTTTGCCAGAAACGTTTCAGACATTCTACTTGAATTGTAAAATATAAACTAAACTTGTTTCATTCTGCAGTTTTTGATTCTACTAATTTATTTAATAAATTTATTTGAATTTTAATTTAATCATTGTTTTAATCATCACTGCAGATGATTTAAACCGTAGCGTTCAAAGCTAATTAATATCTTGGATCTAGTTGTCGTCTTAGATCAAAGGAATTTATTGCACTTCTTGGTAGCAAGTTGGTAAGACAACTGACAGCTGATCAATAGGTGCAAGGTTCGGGTGTTTACCCAGTCACGGACAATGTTTTGAGACAGGAAAATAAAGTTAAACTGATCTTTAGCCTTTATTTTTGTAAGTTGTGTGGAACTTTCATGGCAGCTTCCTGGATAATAAGCTGATAAAGCTAAGGTTAACGTCAGTGTCCTCAGTCGAAAGCGCTGTCAGTGACGTGCGAGTCCAGGATTTGAACCCCGATAAATTCTAAAAAAACTTTAGTCGATAGATGTGTACTTCGAACAAAGTAATTGAACCATGTAATTGAATAGTTTAATGTGATCAATAATGCGTAGAACTTCGAGTTGTGACTTATGATTGTGTTTTCTAAATATATGTCTTTGAACAGTGAACGTAGTTAAGAATATCAAGTTGAACGTATCAACTATTGCGCTTCTGATATGCTTCATTATCGAGTGGTTGAATTCTGACGATCTTATCCATTCGTTTAACTGAATATTTCTGATTCAAATTATCCAGAGGAAAATCAGAAATTCAGGAGAGTTTGTTGAATCTCTGAGTTCAATTTTGCTAATACGAGGTGTCCTATTAAACTTTATGCAAAATGAAAAAGGTACCTAGAGGCTTCAAAGTTTATTATTCTTTACTTCATTGAGTTGTGTACCTTATTATGTGATTTTGAAATGTTGTAGTGTGTTTAACGTCAAGGTTCTGAAACATAAGTCTTCTCTTCTAGACGATCGACGCACTCCTGCTACCGTCTCAAAAATTGACTTATTAGCTTGTTGGCTAACTTTAAGAAGACAGTACCCAGCAGTTCGAAGCAACGGATCTATTTGTAATTTATTATATGATTTGGTTGTCGTGTGTTTAACGTCAAGGTTCAGAAGCACAATTAAGGCTTCTATTCAAGCCTGCTCGAGCTACCGTCACAAAGATTGGGTTAAACTACTGTATAGCAGCACATCCAGCTTATCTTCGTTGCAAATTATTTGAATGTGATTAGTTTTGAGTCGGCAATAAGTACTAACTGTAACTGTATTAAATGTGGCGTTTACTGTAATTTCTGTAAGGCAATTATTACTGTTATCAAATCATAATTATTATCCTGTAATTTTTTACGCATTGAATAACTGACCTCTACTTTATTTTTAATTAATTTGATAGATTTGCTTAGTAATACTTTTTTGAAGTATTAAAGTTGTAAATCTATAAAAGGAATCTGAGAAATAAATTGTGTATATTGTATAATGATGATCACTGAGGTCGTCAGTAACAATCAGATATTTCATTTTTTTATATGACCTTAAAATTACAAAAATTACATTAAAATCAGGGTGTCTGGATGATTAGAAAGGGTGATATTTCAATTACTCATCAAAATATGATGATAACATAATGCCGTACTTTACATTTAGTATATATCTAGATAAAATAACTACAGTGATATCTTGCATTTATGGGATATCTTATTATATAAATGCCATTCGTACAACGATCAGCTGATTGATTGCACAGTGGCGCCTCCAACGAATGAAGAAATATACAAGGTGATTTTTTTCACAAGTTTTATAAAAGGTCTATTCCTTATGGTATGTACATCATCATCATCATCATCCCAGTCTGAATCCCAGTCAAACTAGGGTCGGGATACGAATAGAGTGTCTCAAATCATCTCTCTCCTTTACCACACCACCAGCCAATCCCCTATTTGAGACTTTTCCAATCTTTTAAATTTTTGTAGCAATATCAGGAGCCTAGGCGCTCACCAACCGAATGCCCTTTCTGACGTTGGTATGGATCTTAGTGCTTTAGTCGCCTTCTACGACACGTGCAGTCACCGGTTGGTCGATTCTTCAAGCAAAACCCGGACACAACACGGGGATCCTTATGATATCTACCTATTGGCTATTTATGCCAGCCCTATTTAGCACTTATAATACTGCTGTGGTAATTAGACAGTAGAATATCTGTTTACTTCATATCACTCCACAGCACAACAAAATTGACAAACTTGACAGTAACAAGCAATAAAAATTAAATACAAACCAGACAAACTAATACATGCCAGGCCATCATAGAGGGAGCATGACACCCTATCTAAATGACTACCTGGCTACCAATCACCCACTGTACAATCGTGCTATGTCTTTATATCAAAATAAAATATAAATAGGGAATATAATCAACTCATACAGACGTTAATACAACAAAGCAGTATTAAGCCCATGAGGCATAGATAAAATCTAGAAGCTTATAACCCCCGAGTCCGTACTTGTTCTTTTTCATTCCATTTTTAGAGCGGACGAATGATTTGAATGAAATGAATGATTTGCTGCGGAAGTATTCTTTGAATGATCCCTACCTCGTGAACACATTTACAAACAATTACAATATGGTATGATAGTTTTATATCATATTATAATTAGAGGAATGATAACATTGATATACATAATACAAATTAAATACACACGGATATCATCATCATCGTCGTCGTCATCATCATCATCGTCGTCATGCATCATCATCATCATAATCATCATTTCTTGAATCTCAGTTTAAATAGGGATTATTAATTTTTTAAAGCAATTCCTTGATTCTAGGCGCTCACCAACCGAACACCCTTTCTGACGTTGGTTTGGATCTTAGTCCTTTGTCGCCTATTCCGACAAGTGCAGGCCACGGCTGGTCTTATCTTCAGCAACCCGGACACAACACATAAAAGAGAAATTCTGTCATTGTGAGAGACTAAAACCCACTAAAGTGAGAAAAAATAAAATTCCGTAAGAAAATCATGTCGCCACGAAAAACAGACAGAAATAAATTATAATTCTTGCAGCGTATTTAACCAACGCTCGACATACAAAGCAAAAACAAAAAGGTACAAAAAAGTAAGTATACAGAAAGAGCAATACCCCATAGAAATTTCTCCAAAACTTCAAGGGGAATATAGGGGCTACGAAGATATCCAAAAGATGGTGAAACTTTTGAGGTTCCAGTCAGCTATGTTAATGTATTTAGATTATACAATATCAACGAGAGGGAAATGATTCTATCAGGGACGGGTAAATGCCCCTACCCCTCCCACATATTCCTAAATAGCAAATACAAATGCCTACAGGCAGATTTGGGGGTGATACTGACTGCACGACCACAACGCCTGCCAATTTAGCAGTCAGGGACAATTCCCCCCACATAAATTAATTTCCTAGATTAGCCAGTGTACAGTTAATTAGATCAGTTCAGGTAATACTAGAAACATTACTAGTACATAATAGCAAAGGTTTAACGTCAGTTTCCTCATCCCAGGATGATGTTAGGGACGTCATATACCGCTATGAACATTTGTAGTGTCACATACATTTGAAAATCGACCGCTATCTGCAAGTATTGCGAGCTATGAGCTAAGAAGCTAAGGAAGGCAAAGAGAAACCACCTTAGTGGCCATATCTGTCACAAGATGCCAAAAAGAGATATAGTTTTTGAGATGGGATCCACTAGTTGGTCAAATGACAGGTAGCTTAACAGTGTGAAAGTAGATGATGCATAGGAATTAGTGCCATGGACTGGCCAATTGGTCTAACAATGGAGCTGAAGATGATAGCGAGAGCGAGAGGAACAGACAGAGAGACAGAGAGAGAGAGAGAGAGAGAGAGAGAGAGAGAGAGAGAGAGAGAGAGAGAGAGAGAGAGAGAGAGAGAGAGAGAGAGAGAGAGAGAGAGAGAAAGAGAGACAGAGACAGAGAGAAAGAGATGGAAAACAGGCAGACAGAAATAAAGAGAGATAACTAGAGAAAGACAGCAATTGGTTTAACAATGGAGCTAAATAAGATGGACAGAGACAGAGAGAGAGAGAGAAAGAGAGAGAGACAGACAGCAGACAGACAGAGAGAGACAGATAGAAAGAGATGGGGGACAGGCAGACAGAAATAGAGAGAAATAGAAATAAGTAGAGAGAGACAGTGCTAAGAGCCGTTGATAGGAAACAAATGTCCCTCTGTGTTAAAGACAAACTCGTCCAATGAAATGAGTTGTTTATCATCGCTGAAGAGCAGATAGAGATACTTCAGAGTCTCCCCCAGCCAAAAACTCTCCATCTTGTTACGATACTGAAGGTTCGTCGTTGATTGGACGTTACCTATCGATGTGTAGCCAATCGGAAGCTTTGTATGTTTCTCGAAAGCCTGAAATTTTAACAACAGCAGTTCTCATTAGTGGTCGATAGGAGTATAGAAGTAAATAAATGACAGATAGATGTATAGAAGTAAACATTTGTGTCGGACCAATCAGATAAATTAATAATAAATTAATAACAAATAGTGGATCACACGTTACTTAGCAGCTAGGGGAACAGTCAAATTGTTTCGGTCTCAATTGTAATGTATTTATATATCTCCTTGTACCTGGCTGGAGCCAGTGACGAAGTCGGTAAGATACTCGACCGCGGATCAGTAAGTGCGGGGTTCAAATCATGGGCTCGCCCGTCACTGACATCGCTTTCGAGCGAGGAAACTGACGTTAACCTTAGCTTTACCCTGGTAGGGCGACGTACCTCAGAAAAATTAGAGCTGAATTAGAGCTGGGGGGACCCATTCCCCGGCGCCCCCTGCCACTTACATTTAACAACTGGTCACTAGGCTATTCAGACAGTACCTGGAAGATGTTCCAGCCCCAGTCCTGATAAGTCTTATTACCGGTCAGCCTGTAGAGATAGAACAGGCTCTCCACCGTCTCGGGTCTCTGTAGGTTATGTGTGTCTGCAGGCTGGTAATCAATCAATCAATCAATCAATCAATCAACCTGTAGAGATAGAACAGGCTTTCCACCGTCTCAGGTCTCTGTAGGTTATGTGTGTCTGCAGGCTGGTAATCAATCAATCAATCAATCATTCAGTCAGTCAATCGGTCAATAAAACAGTCGATCAATCAATCAAACAATCACTCTATCAAACAGTGATATAAGGTACTAGTGATATATTAGGTAAAATCCACAATTTATTCATTTAAATGGAATGCAATTGCGGTGTTTAAAAATACCTTTAAATTAGCAAATAAATGGCAAGCACTCAAAAATAAAAATAAATTAATGGCACTTCAAAAATTAGTGGTACTAAAAACTTAATTCAGCTCTCCCCAATTCGATACTTTTAGGGCGTCTGCATCTTTTTGACACATTTATGGATTATGGCCCTATAGTTATCACTCTACATGAATCCTTTCAGAATTTATTTTAAATTTCACAATTTAACGATACAGGGAATATTATGCCTTTCAGATCGTGGCTAAATCACTTCGTCGTCGTAACATTACATCTATGTTAACATAACCCGATGATAATTCAGTCGTTACTAGCTCTCAGAAAGTATAACCTGAGCCACAGAAAGAGAGAGAGAGAGAGCATAGAGAGGGACCGAGGTAGAGAGACAGAGCGCAACAGAGAGATAGAGATAGATAGATAGAGTGACAGACAGACAGTCGGACAGAGAGATGCAGTTTTATATATATATATATATATATATATATATATATATACATAAATATTAGAGATGGGAATTTTATGAATTTCCAGAGTTCGGGTTCGGTTCGGTTCGGTGAAAATGAAAGTTCGGTTCGGTTAGGGTTCGGTTAGCAGTTGGCAATTTGAGAGTTCGGTTCGGTTTGTTGAAAATGAAAGTTCGGTTCGGATCGGGTTAAGGGGATAGGGTTAAGATTAAATTTGAATTGAATTAGGATTATATTAATGGAATTAGGGTTAGATTACATGACATTATTATCATTATTATTACTTTGGACTGAATTCTTGATTTTGAAATTTGCACCGTTTTTGGACCTTCTTTTTTTGCTCGCCGGCTTGATTTTGTCTCAATAGTGCTCGATGTTGTCATTGATGACTGTAGCACTCTAATTGTTGTTATTATTATTAGAAAAAAAAACAATACCAGTTT
The DNA here is from genome assembly GCA_905160935.1 of Enchytraeus crypticus. NCBI lineage: Eukaryota > Metazoa > Annelida > Clitellata > Enchytraeida > Enchytraeidae > Enchytraeus > Enchytraeus crypticus. Next base: position 329,676 of record CAJHZI010000193.1, on the reverse strand, counting down.
TGTCATTGATCTAATGTCTACCGTGCACAGTGCACATGCATGGCCCTAATTGATTTGCTTTGTTTACAAATTTGAGTGGTTAGACAAAATTAAAAATAGTTATATGACTGTTTAAAAATTTTACTAATAGTATTAGGTAATAATGTCAACAATTTAAGCACTGCTTATTTCTAGTCATCTGTGTGATTTGAGTGTAAATATTGTATCTCATTTCGCATAAATGACCAGAAAGTTCTAACAACAACGTAATAGTCTATATACAGCCTACAGGCTAGGTAATTTCAAAGCATATCTACAACTGGTGCTACTAATATAAGAAAGGTTTGTACTGTTTTAATTTAAAAGCATTATATTATGGCTAATAAATTACATATTGCATGATTCTCACATTTACTTGCCAGATTTATTGTTGTAACAAAATATTTGAAGTAGCTACAATATTAACTTTGTGCTGGAGCATATATTCTTTAAGATTTCAATATTATTTACTCTTGACGTATACATATATATATATATATATATATATATATATATATATATATATATATATATATATATATATTTTCTCCGACTCCATACCGTTCCTACAAAGGCATTCGTTACCGCCTTCTATATATATTATATACTGTATATATATATATATATATATATATATATATATATATATATATATATATATATATATATATATATACGGGAAACGTATTTATGGGACTCCGCAAAAAACGGCTTCAAAATTTAACTTTTACCGCTGTGAAGGCGGTAACGGATGCCTTTTTAGGAACGGAATGGAGTCGGAGAAAATAGTTTCCTCCGCGCCACTCACTACGATTAACTTAAAGCATTCGATTTATTTATTTGTGTGTATAGTATCGCTATGTATAAGATGTGTGAGCCATTATGCTTTAATTACGCTAAGAAAAAAGTAAACGTATCTTTGCTTTTTATGTCATCTTTTATAATCTGAAATTCAGTCGTACCGGATGAGAAATCAGTACGAATAATCGGTCGTATCTGAAATACCTGTGATTTTTGTAATGCTATCTGTTGCTAATTTTAAAGTTGTATTGGAAACAGCCTCACCTGAATATATGCTGTTAGGTACTGTAAGACTTGTAAATGCAAAACTTTTATATGTATGTGTATTGTTCTTACTATCTTTACATAATGTCAAACATTCTCCACAATATTTTAATGCAGCCTTTGAAAAATAAAACAAAGGAAAGTGTTCCTTTCTCCTGAAGCTGGCGAGGGAGAGAGGATCTTCGGTTCGATTTGGACCAAGTCAGAGTTCGAGTTCGTTCGGGTTCGGCCAGAGTCTGGGTTCGAGTTCGGTTCGGCCAAAAATCCAGATTTTTGGGTTCGGCTCGATACCCATCTCTAATAAATATATATATATATATCCCGTCACCTGACTCCGGTACATATATATATATATACATATATATACCTAGAGAGAGAGTGTGAAAGAGAGCGCGCGACGCGATAGATAGACCGAAACAGAAAGACAACATAGAGAAAGAGAGAGCGCGCGACAGAAAGACAGAAAAAGAGAAACTGAACGACAGAGAGAGAGAGAGATAGAGAAATATTGAAAGAAAGAGATAAATCAATCACATTATCCAACCTTGACGATGATATCATTCTTGCCACCAGGCACACTGCTGAAGTAAGCTATCTCAGGACTAAGTCCCGTTACCTGACTCCGGTACATCTCGTAACACGTCTCCGCCAGGTCCATGCCCATCTTCAGATACTCTCCTCCCACCTCCAGGCCGTTAGCTCCTCCCCCTTCACCTCCAGCCCTGCTTCCCAACCCGTAGTGATCGGCTAGGGCCAGTGAGCCAGCCAGGAAACAGGCTAGATGGTCCTGTCAGTTAGAAATCAAACAACTAACCAGTAGTCAGTAATGATAAGACATAAGGCCAATATGTAGTGCATGTCATGATGTAGACATATCTGATGGTCCTGTCAGTTAGAATTCAAGTCTAATAACTAAGCAATAGCCACTATTGAATTTAAGTACGTTAATTTCACTTCGGAATATTCGTATACCAGAAATAAGTGGAGATTAAGTGAAAGAGGACACAAAGGCCACGATAGCACTAACATGTGCCCTGAAAATAAGTAAAGATATGACAGCAATGGTATGACATAAGGCCAATATGTAGTGTACGGCAAAATGTTACGATCGTCTTATTTTATGTCCCCGTGTTGAGTCCGGGTTGTTTGAAGAATAGAACAACCTTTGACTGCACGTGTTGTATAGAATAGAAGAGATTATAGTGGATTGACTGATGATATGGTATGAGTCAGAGAGGAGTGGAAAAGGTCTATTCATGTCACGACCCTATCTATGCTGGGATTAAAGGCAAGATGATGATGATGATAAATATCATTGAGAAGCTTAAATAAGAAACACAATCTTAATTTGGTCTATACTTTCGATCAAACACCACCAAGTGTACACAGCTAGGCTTCATGAACCCCTCCGGAAGAGAAAACCCAACAACAAACAGCGACGGCTCATAAACGCAACCACTCGTTCAGGGGGGCAAGCGTTCACAGAGCTCTTTGTCATCTTTATGATATTAAATTTTTTTATGGTATAGATATGATTAGATACATAATTATTTGTTATATTTTTATTTATCACTATTTTGTTTTCCCAAGTCACATGAGTTATTAGCTTATTAAACTACTGGTAATTGAGTTATTAACTTATTCAGTCAATGCAGGTTCAAGGTTAATATTCCTACCTACAGTCAGAGTTCACGCTCAGTAAGAGTATTCCTTTGATCTACAAGTTGATCACATCACAATGGCCTGACAAGATCTTAATAAAACCAAGTATTTTTCTAATGCTCTACAAATTGTCAGGCTGTCAGCTCCGCGGTACTTAGTACTACGCACATTCTGTTTTCATGCTCCATAAAGAGCACTCCATCGAACATCAAGCTGATCTCTTCACAAAAGGTCATGCATTATTCACATTTAATGCAGCCTATAGCTTGAAAAATATGAGCTTATGTACGGGTTTCCCTTAGACCTCCCAATTATTGCTTAGTCGCCTCCTAAACTTTTTCTATTCTTCAGTGGCCAGGACATAAATGAAGGGCTTATTTCGACTGGTTACTTATTTTTGGTTCACCGTTTTGGACCTTCTTTTGCACCGTTTTGGACCTACTTTTTGCTCGCCGGCTTGATTTTGTCTCAATAGTGCTCGATGTTGTCATTGATGACAGTAGCACTCTAATTGTTGTTATTATTGTTATTCAGACAAAACACTAAAATATTGCTCGATTTACAGAGATATTTAGCTCCACTGAGACCCACATACTAGAGTTGGTCGCTCACTCGTGCTGCTCATTGAGTCAGCTATTCTCACTAACAGCTCAGTGCTATGTAAGAGCTGTTTTCAGTGTGCAGTTCCAGACAGATGAGTCGTTAGGCGTATCACTACCATGTACCATTGTAGAGAAAATAAAATATATTATAAATAAAAAATCATCTGCTTCTGTGAACGACCCTCTCGATATAAATATATACCATGCCTATGAATCATCTAACTATTTAATGGAAAGCCCTTTCCTAGAATTTCAGTCAGCCAGTAGGTCAGTCAGTCAGTCAGTAAGTTAATTCAGTCACGGGCAGTGAGTCACCCTAAGGAAATCGTCGTGTCTGACTTAAGTAGTTTCTTGTTAATGTCATTAGGAGATACAAAAAGTAATTAGCACATCATTGAAGGGCGAAGCAGATTTTATTCATATAAATTCATACCAACACGATAATAGATAAAACAGGATTATATTTGCAAAATGATAATTTCAAGTCAATGTAGAAAGTCTGTATTACAGCGTAGCATATATATCACAATATGTAAAATATATAATACAATATATAAAATGTATTATTAGAATATTGTAGACTAAATTCAATATACATATCTACATATCTCTATGCCTCCTAGGCATACAGGTTATATATATATATATATATATATATATATATATATATATATATATATATATATATATATATATATATATATATATATATATAACACTATCACTAAAATATATGAAAAAGTCTCAGAGATGGGGACAGAAATTCCACTCTTGGGTTCCTCTAATCTAGTGGTGGCACGATTTCTTTGATTTGCCATCTTTAGACTTTTTGTTTTCTCTCTTCCTCTTGCCATTGCCGGTGATATCCAACCTTCCTTCTTGATTCACACTGTCTTCATCAAGCCAATCATCAAACATAGACTCCATTCCATTGATGGAGGCAGTGGCTGCATCGCTGGTAGAGGGATGCCTGGCCTCGCTAGTAGAGGAATGTCTGGCATCGCTGGTAGAGGAATGTCTGGCCTCGCTGGAAGAGGGATGTCTGGCCTCGCTAGTGGCCTCACTGTTGAAGGAGGTTCTACAGTCCATCTGGTGAGGAACCACCAGGTACTCTTGCCAGATACTCTCTCCCCACTTATCGAAGAGCCTCTTGGCGACCCTACCAGCAGGATCAGCCCAGGATCTGAGTCTATCTGCGTTGTACCTCAGTCTGAGCACCACCTACACAATACAAAACATCAAAATAATTAATTATGTGGATATCTGTGGTTGCCATTGCCTTCATTAATTGTTTGACTGTATGTAGCGGCTTGGGAAGATGTGGCTTCAGATCTGTGGATACAGGGTTCAAGAAATAACTCAAGAAGCTAAAAGCTACAGTTAGATTTAACCAAGCACTGACGTCAGATTGCTCTGTTGAAATTCAATAGTCATTTTTTATTTTGACACAGTGAGCTGTGACACAAATTGCTGTGTTGAAATTGAATAAATTGAAGTCATACTTAATTTTTGATACAATGAGCTAACGTTCGTTTCCTCATACTAGAATAATGACAATGAAGTCCATTGATTTAGGGTTGCCGCTGACATTATCAGTGTACGAGGAAGCGAACGTTAAACTTTCAATATTTTATTCAACGCTCATGGGACGCCACGGTACAGAGACGTGTATCATATATACACACACCGCTTGCTTGATTAACTGAATGATTAATTTTCGAAAACTATAAAGGTAAGTTTAACGTCTACTTCTTCACCATAACGGATTTCTCAGCGAGGACGGGTGCAGACATTCATACACTAAACAGAGACGGTACTTACTCTCAATTCACAGGGCCGGACATTCATCAGCTCCAGCTGCCTCAGCAGATTGGCCACCTGTAAAACATCAAACATACAAAAATCAAAATCAGCAACTACACCTATAATACACTATGTTGGCATATATTATATGCCAACTTAAACTATCGTAACGCTAAATTTGACGTCGCTTTCGTATCACGTAGACATCATGGTACAGTCCTTTAGCCTAGTTTAACGTACATTTAACGTCGCAAAAGCATATCGGTGACGAGCAAGCACTGAATTTGAACGTGGTACCAGGTTCTAAGAGACCCAGGTGAAGCCAGGTGAATGCCAGGTGAATGCTTTGAGCAGGCTGGACTGCACTGCTCGTTTAAAATTTGAATTTAAAATTGACTCGTTTTTGAATGTCTCAATAGCGTAGGGGTAACGTCATGAAGCTCTAAAAGACAGATCCTGAGGTGAATTGAAACTTCGTGGGTTCGAATCCCAGCCGCACTGATCTAAGAGTAAAATCTCGGACATTTACTGGACTGGTAACACGGAAAATGGAATAAATTGCCTAACGGTTTAAACATGTGGTATTAAAAGTGATAGATATCAACATAGTTGATCTTTTCACTATATTGCGTGTTTACTTTAACTACAGTTAAATGACAACTAAGAAATCAACGACTGCAAGTGATATGAACGTTTCATTGAGTACAATATAAAATCAATCACAATAGAAAAATGGTCTAAATTGCCTGATGGTTTAAACTTATGATATTAAAATTGATAGATATCAACATAGTGATCATTTCACTAAAATGCGAGTTTACTTACTTTACTTTTGGGCACGTCTTTTCACCTGGAGGGGCTGTTAGGGATGCTCCAAGCAGTGTATGTAGGAAGTTTATATAGTATATAGCATAGATATATTTATGAAATATACTACAGCTATACTACAGACAGTCATATAGAGTGCGCCTGTTGGATTGACTAAGGATTCACTGATCCAAGTGAATATAAATAAATAGATTAATGTAATCATTGATTGATTGATTAAATTAACTATTAAAGTAAGGCTAACGGTTAGTACCAGTTTATTGACTGGAATATTACTGAGTTCGAACTCTGCATCTACCGATTAGTAGTCAGACAAGTACACTACCGATTAGTAGTCTACCAACATGCTAAGCATGTTGGTAATATATATATTAGCCCTACCTAGTAACTACTGGTTGATTTACTGATATATTAAATATTTATTGATTAAAGATTAAATTAAAGCAATGAGTTAACAGAACGCTCACCTTCTCGTTGTCCTGGTACACAGGCTCCTTGCGAAGCTCGTAGTCTAGGTATTCCTCTGACTGCTTCAACGTCTTCATACGCTCCTCCATCTGCTTGCTCATTACTGCAGGCATACTCTTACAATTAATTATTCCTCGACGATTTTACTACAACGACGATTTGACTATATCGACTGTTCTATATTTATTTTAGTATGAAGCATTGTGGTAATGACTGTTTTCTGTGTATTGCACGACGAGAACTCACGAAATGAAGACTTCTACTTGAACACAGGACTTAAATACCAATGACCGCCTGGTTACAGAACCAATGAGAGACCGGAGATATTACCACATCAAGATAGCTTGTCATTTTCTGGTTTTTTTGATAGAACAGTGCTCATTAGCAGGCAGTTGACATACAGTTAACGGAATCAACTCAGGGTTGCTTGCTGGTACAAGCTGAGGCGACTTCAAACGGGTGCATGGCTTGACTTACGACGGAATCCTAGAAAACTGACCGTTAACTAGGATTCCGTCCTAGTTGACGTTAAGTCAAGCCCTGCACCCGTTTGAATAATTACTTGATTACCTGCCTCTACGTTACTTATGATGGAATCCCAGTTAACTGATGGCAAGTAATTATCAGCATCGACACAGGCGTGAGTCATGCCCAATGTCAGTCGCGATGTCTGCAATCCGCCACCCCACTGCTTCAACCCTCTCTCTAATCGCCTCTCTAAACATTGCAT